>JAVJIF010016986.1:0-139274 GCA_038442645.1 Agave tequilana | reverse complement strand
TATATATGTAGAGAGAAAAATGTATATCAGCCTGCGGGCTGAGAGTACCTCTCTCAGCCTGCGGTGACGTGGCTCAATTTGTTACCTCACTGACTTGCGGCCCGCTTTTAGGAAGAAGTTAAATTACCAAATACCCCTTTCGATAACTTTCCTTATTGTTTATTATTATTTTCTCCCCTTTTTTTTTGCCGCTCTTAATAGGATTTAGGTTATTTTATATAAATTACTTTTCGCCCTATTTCTTTACCTCTTTTTGAAAGATCTAGTTTATACTTTTCAGCCTGAGATAAAATTTTTTCTGAAAATATAAAATCTTTTCAGATCAATTTTTTCAGCCTGCGATAAATTTCTACTTATAGTTTATTTTTTTTGTATATAATGTAGTCAGAGTCTTGGGTCGCAGTGTACATTTAAACTGCGACCTTAGTCAGAGACTTTGGTCGCAGTGTACATGGTTAATTGCGACCAAGGTCGCAGTGTTGTTATTGATAAAGATGGCCAGCAACTGCAATCTAGGGTTGCATTACATGGACTGTGACTTAGGTCGCAGTACGTTAAGTAAGTGTTTCCTTTATATTAACATGCATAGCGACCAAGGTCGCAGTGTTTATTTATTAAGTCTGCGTCCTGCAACTGCGACCAAAGTCGCAACCTTTCATTTTAAAAATTTATACGGGTGAAGTAATATAATTAAAAAAAATATAATTAAAAAAATGTAATTCACACAATTAACTTTAGAAAACAGATTTATATATATTTAAAAAAAATACAAAATACAATTTTTTAAACTTCTAATCCTCGTCATCACCATCGTAATCAGATTCGTCGTCAAGAGTCATGCTTTCGTCTTCTGTATCGCTTTCTGTCTCTTCCTCCTCTTCAGCAACATTCTCCTCTTTGTTTTCTTCCTCTTCATGTTTGTATTTTGGTTCATCAATGAACTCCCAGAATGGGTCGTCTGTATCAAGCTCAGATTCTGACCCGTAGCCAGACATCGGTTCAGAACTAAACATCCAATCATCATTAGATGATTGCTTCTTTCCGGTGAAGACGGTGGTGAAGACATTTTTTTGAATCTATTTTCCGAACAGTGAGAGTAACGAGTTTGAGCAAAAATAACTTAGTATGTTTTTAATCCTTTGCTCATGACCCTTTATATATTTTTAATCCCGGAATTCCAAAAGGTTTGAGATCTCGGACCACGTGAATATCTCTCAATATATTTTTCTATCTTTTCCAAAAATTGTATACTTCCTAGGTGACTATTCAGTTATCCAAAACAGTTTAAAAGTTAATGCACTATATTTTAAATTACTCTGAACTCCAAACAGTACATTATTGCGACCATAGTCGCATTGGGAACTGATAAATGATTAAGTAACTGCGACCATAAATTGTCAACCGTTAGTCATCAAATACTGTCCTTCGTATATTTTCTGAATGTTTTGTCCGATCCTCCTATTAACAATTAAATTAGTTTTTACATATATTATGCAACCATGGACTGCGACTATGGTCGCAGTATTTAACGAGAGCGATAGTATAATCACAGTTTACGTAGTATTTTATATTCTTTTTGTTCTTTATTTTTGACTGTTGTCTGAATAAGGACTGATTCTATAGTCGCAGTTCACAGTATCTTTTGTGTCAGCCGCCTATAACGTATGAATTATTTTTAATTATTGCATCAGTAGTAGGACTGCGACTATGGTCGCAGTGTTTAAGAGCAGCAGTCGCAGTTTGGATATGTAATTAAAAGAGCTTATAAGTTAATATAGTGAGAAAGAGACCTTACAAAAAAATAGAATTAAAAGCTTTTAAAAGAAGACAAAATATAATTGAATATCAGAAGATCAGGAAATCCTAATCCTCGTCATTATCACCATCATAAGCAGATTCATCGTCTTCAGTCTTCTGCTCTTCCTCTTCATCACTTATTTCCTCATCATCTTCCTGTTTTTGAGGTTTTTTGTTTTCACCGATGAACTCCCAGAATGGATCGTCTCTATCAAGCTCTTCGTCTGACCCGTTGATAGGAAGCGAGCCTACAGCATCAGAGGACATGCTTTCATCAAGCATGTCTCCGTCAAGTGGCAGAGGAATAATGTCTTCTTCACTAACCCACATGAAAACTTCATTATCATCATGAATAGGAGGATCAGTTAATACATTATTTGATGTAGTGAGATAGTCAAAAGGGGTGAAGTCAAGACTGGTATCAGATTCACTAGAATATCCTGAAGACAAAGGACTGGTGGGGGAACAATTAAAGTTGAATCTAAGTGTTCAGAGGAAGAAGATGGGGAAGACATGATTGAAGAATGAATTGTTTTTTTGGAAGTTTTTGAAATCAAATTGAAAAGAAAGAACAAAAATATAGTTTTTAGGTATGAGATAATATATTAGTTACAAGCATTATATAAAGGTCAATATTGTGGAAGAATGTGAATAGTAATAATAATTGTTAGAGGTGAGGGTTGAGTATGGTAGGAAGTGGTAAAAAAAATTAAATATTTAATTGAAGATTTATTGCGGGAGAATCCAAAGAGTTCTTTTTTTTCAGAGGTTTAATATATGAAGTACAAATTAACTTTTTATAGAATTGTTTGCCTATATCTTTAGATTACGTATGGTGCACATCTTTCCTTTCTCGAGATTAACATTAGTGCATCTCTTTTTTCTAGACTGTTGTTGTATCACGGTAGAAAGAATATTAATTACTTCATTTATTCAGTGTAATTAATATAGTAATTTTTATAAGATTTGATATACGCGAATTAATCTCAGGGTCGCATGGCTAATCCACCCTAGTCGCAAATTAAAAATCTTTTACATAAGGCATGGGAAAGAAGATTGCGACTTTGGTCGCAGTACTAAAGGAGGTCGCATTGTTGTACGATAGAATGCGACTAGGATCGCAGACGTTATATAAAGAAGTTTTGTTATACAATGACTGCGACTAGTGATTGCGACTGTGTCGCAGTTGTCATATAAAATTAAAATTATATTGTATTAGGTCGCATAAAAACGTTTTGTTATACTATGAGTGCGACTAGTGACTGCGACTGTGTCGCAGTTGTTATATTGTATTAAGTCTGCGATCATGGTATGTTTTTTAAATTTTCAATGCTTCTGCTTATTTTACATTATATTGATCCAATTTTTTTTAATTATATTTTTTGATGTATTAAAATTACGAATTTTATAACTGTAGATATATTCAACTGAAATTTTGTTTGTTCATGACTTTATTCCAGTTTAGAATTAAAAAAGGGTATTTTGGTCAATTTGTTTCACGATTATTTAGGCGGGATTTTTTTGATTTTTTTGGCGCCAACACACTGCGCCGATGTGTGGCATATATTCAGCCACGTCCCGCTGGCTGAGAAACTATCTCAGCCTGCAGGCTGAGGTACAGTAACCCCATATATATATATATATATATATATATATAGAGAGAGAGAGAGAGAGAGAGAGAGAAATGTAAATCAGCTGACACAGGACGCAACTCCCTCCTATGTCGCACTCAAAAATCGTATTTTCCCAGTGAATTTTCAAGATCCGACCGCACATAGGTTTTTTATATATGTATATCTTAGAATATGAATATGATAATGTGCGGTCGGATCTTGAAAATTCACTCGAGAAATTGATTTTTGAGTGCGACATAGGAGGGAGTTGCGTCCTGTGTCAGCTGATTTACATTTCTCTCATATATATATGTGTGTGTGTGTGTGTGTGTGTGTGTGTGTGTGTGTGTGTGTGTGCGCGCGCGTGTGTGTACATATATATATATATATATGTACACACATATGTATATATATATGTACACACATATGTATATGTATATATGTACACACATACGTATATGTATATATGTACACATATATATATATATATATATATATATATATATATATATATATATATATATATATATATATATATATGTATGTATGTGTGTGTATGTATGTGTGTGTGTATGGGTAGAGTGTTTCCAGTAGGTCTCCTTAGATTACAATCTAAGAAGGTGGCTTAAAACTCTAACATCTAAATTTTTTTTCATAACTGACCGGGCATTATCATTTTCATATTTTAAAATGTATACATATAAAAATCAAGTTATTTGGAGTCGTTTAATCATTGTTCTAATCGTTCTATTTTGTTCTACTTTTAAAAAAATGTTAATGTTTTAACTAAAGAAAATAGAGTAAACAAACTCCAAATCACGTGATTTTTTTATATGTATGTATCTTAAACAAAACGTGAAGATGATAATGTCCGTCGGATCGTGAAAAAAATTGAGATGTTGGAATTTTAAGTCGCCTTCTTAGATTGTAATTTCAGGAGACTTACTGGGAATATTTCTCTCCCCACCCACCCCTCCCCAATTATCCCTACACTCGTACATACACTTATATTTATAATTATCCAATTAAACCTCCCCCCCCCCCCCCCAATTATCTACACTTGTAATACACTTATATTTATAATTATCCAATTTTCACTTCACCTAAAGTTTTCCCCACAAATTTCTAATCATCAATTTTTTACACGAAATTAATTCAATCATCACTTCAGATAATCCTGTATAATTTCATTAATCAAGAATCAGAGCATTAAATCAAGATTTTAATAACCAGAGTATTACACACAGGTTTGAGTCTCGATTACGATTTATGTTTAAAAACTAAATAAAAAATAAAAAATTGAAGCAAGAGACATAAATCAAATTGTTGTCCATATTATTGAAATTGTAGTCTAGTTTTGAAGTTAAAGTCTCCTCTATATAATCCAATCATTATAAAGCACTGGGCTAGGATTACCATATTTGCCAAAATGAGACACAAAACTATAATAAGATACATGAGAATAATACTAAATACGTGTAGGCACCCCCAAAACATACATAAGAAAAACATGAAACTACAATACTTTAAGAGAAAATAGTATGATATGTTCATTGCTAGTTTGGCAAAATAAAGGGCCCGAGGAAATCTAACAGTTAGATTTCCTCAATAAAAGAGGGGTCTATCTGTTATCAGATTTTCTTAGTTTTTCTTTCAAATTTGAGAGAAAAATTGTCAGCTCATTTCTTTTCTTGCTAAACAAGCATACCATGTGAGGAAAAGCTAATGGTATTGTAAACGGATTTCCTCGTACACTTTTGTATGCCATCAAAGGCTTGTTATTTGTAAAAGCAAAGGTTTTGTCAATTATTGTTTTATCATAACACATATTATAATAGTTAAGAGTGATAACAAAGAAAGGCAAAGGTTTTGTCAATCTTAGACCCAAATCTCTTTAATGAATATAATGCATAATAGAACACAAGTGGTGGGTTGAGATCTAATGTGGTACAAAAAACAGATTGGCATCCAGGGTTGTTAGGATCTCAACCACTTGTGGCTGTTCTCAAGTGCTCAATTAGGGTTAGGATTTTAATTCCTCAGTTTAAGGGAGATGTGATCAGCTTGTAAAAATAATTACTTGGTGATAAGCAAAAGATTAGGAAACCCTAGCGGAATAATAGCTGTAGTAACAAAATTGACCAAGTAGCTCTAATGAAACAACAGATTTTTGAAATTTTACTGTAGTGTGTATCCATCCAAAAAGTATGACCTCTGAATTTCTGAATTCATCTCCAAGATCCGGTTTGTCTGACAAATGAATTTGAGAAATCTGCCACTCGTGTCCACAAAAACAACTTTTGTTTTTAGGAGACTTGATGGTGGGCCACACACAATCAGATTTTCAGCTGATTTTCGGTGGTTTTGCAGTGACACCAAATCTTCTCTGTCGGTGACAGTTTCACTGAGGTCAACATTCTTTTCCTACTAATTTTTTTTGCAAACCAAATAGCTCACTGCTGGGAAAGCCCTGGAGCCCACCTAAATAGTGTTTTTCAGCCTCAATTCCTTTAAAACAAACTGGCCCTAATTCTCTGCTACAGTAGTTTTTCTTTGTTTGTTTTTATTTGCACTATTAATTGCTAACTTAACATAACGAATTAATAAACAAATGACAAGATCATTAATTATGTATGAGAATTTACCCAGACATCATTGTTATATATAAAACATAAAACAAAAATTGTGTAAAATAACTCACACATTTTTTAAATTTCACAAAAATGTATACATATTTATTTATTTAAGTGCCGAAAAGCTAGACACTAATAATCACTGTGTTGTGCGCGTGCGCCCTTCACAACAACCCCTCTCTGAGAAATCTACCAACCAGGTGGAGACTGATGCGCCGGAGATGTACCCAACACGACAAGAACAGAGAACAATAGAGAAAAGCAATCAACACAGTATTTAACGAGGTTCGGCAACGTGCCTTTGTCCTCGGGGTAAGAGAGAGAGATTTTATTGATTCAGCAATCAATACAAACTAATATAGAGGGATACTTGAGGGAACTTTCAGGAATACAATACATGAGGGCATAGCCCTTATTTATATCCACAAAGTCCCAGGGTATTAGGAAACCCCGATTGAATTCGATCCCAACCAGAAAAGGAATCCGAATCTATAAAGGACAGCAGAAAACGCGTTTGTCGGTCGACCGGCCGGTCGACCGGCCCATGTCACGGTCTACCTGGCCGCGCAGGTCGATCGTCTCCAACCGAGACTTGGCTTCTTTCAGTCGATCGACCAGGCGGTCGACCGCTTCCCTGCAACGGTCGACCGGGCGGTCGACCGTCCTGTGTCTGTGCACCTCGTGCACACCGGTCGACCGGGCGGTCGACCGGCTCCTTCCATCGGTCGACCAAACGGTCGACCGTGCACTGTTGTAGCCTGCTGCATGCACCATTTCTCGCTCTTTTGTCTTCCGGTCTCTGTGGTATCTTCCTCTATCTCATCCATCTCCTCTCTCCTTATAATTCTCCATCTCGGTGAAGATTTCTCAAATCTGAGCCGACTTCAACGAACTTCAATTTATCACCTGGCGAAATCGACACACGATCTCGGCTTGATAGCTCCGGACGAAATCGACACACGATCTCAGCGAAATCGACACACGATCTCGTCTTGGAACCTTTAGCTCAGCTATCAATTGGGATGCACCACACATGCGTTCCCATCACTTCACCTTAGGAGAAATACCATACGAGCCAATCAACGAACGTGTCTCCTACTCAGCAACTTCATGACCTCAAGAAGACCCCATCATGACCAACTATCTCCAATTGACTGGCTCTCTCCCGTCCACATGTCTTCAGCTGACGGTCCAACCAAATCTGAGTAGAGCACACCGAACATCATCATCGGCGTCAACAAACTGAATGCACACCCCTCCTATGCAAGCTCAACTGTCTTCTCACCAAAAGATCATCTGTTCATCGAGATCACAACACTTCACCTCTACGTGAAGTTCTAATCAACTTCTCGAGAACCCAAATAACTTCATACGGGTTACGGCTGCGCCTTTACGGCTGCCTACGTACCTTGCCTAAAGGATCAAGCCATCCGTAGTTCATTTAATGAGCTCCATTAAACTCAAGCACTTGTACCTGAATGTTCAGCAGTGAGCCGACCTGACTGAGTCATATGAACCTCCTTACTACCGTCATGGAGAACAACGACCTTCAACTTAAACTTGTCGCGGTCACAAGCTTGAGATTCATGCTTCTTTACCCGCAAGCGTGGTTGTATTTTGGTTCCAATGGCTGCAAAAAGTTCGACATTCTCATCAATATCTTCAACCTGTTCAATATCAACTCTGGCTACATGATCTCCACCCGGTGTCACATCCGGTGAAGTCTTCACTGATACCGAACCAACTGGAGATGGTGGAGTAGCATCAACCTCCACCTGCTGCGATACTTCCATGGTCTCCGTCATCTCCACCTGTTGAGAGACTGTAGACTTCAACCCTGAAGTCTCATCAAACGTGACATGCTGACTCAACACGATCTTCTTATTTTCGGGGTCCCATAACTTGTAGCCTTTCATATTTCTCTTGACACCCAAAAATACAAACTTCTTTGCTCGTGGATTCATCATGCCATCTTTGACACTGAAGTAGGTCGGACTTTCAAATTCCCACAGCAAACTATGATATTGAGCAGTTTTTTCAGACCAAATTTCTAATGGAGTTTTATCTCATATCGCAGTCGATCCATTTATGAGATGGCTAGCATACACAATCGCCTCAGCCCAAAACGATTTGTCTAATCTTGCATTAGACAACAAGCATCAACCTTCTCCAGTAAGGAACAGTTTATTTTCTTAGCCAACCCATGTATACCTTCTGTGAAGTGAGTACCAATACCAGTGTTCTGGCCAAATCGTAGGAATTGGTTCATGTCTCTTTTAACATTATCAATCTGTAGCTCCTTGATTTTTCTACTTGTCTGCTTCTCCATTCTTCCTTTCCACTTCACCAACATATCTAGGGCTTCACATCTTTGTCTCATGGGATATATCCAATAATGCCTAGATAAATTATCAATAAAAGAGACAAAGTACCTGTGACCTCCAAGCGATGCAGTCTTAGCAGGTCCCAAACGCTTACGTGAACACAATCAAGAAGACCTTCTGAGCGGTAAGTACTGGTGCTGAATTTCACCTTCTTCTTATTCAGAACGTTGTGTTCACCCTCCAAGTTGCAGGTAGCAGCACCTTTCAATGACCCCTTCTTTGCAGGAGTTTGCAAAGACCTTTCACCTCCTTGTCTGACCTTCACCTGCCAGACCTTTGTGCAACCATCATCTGAAGAACTAAAAGTCTCCATCTAACATGAAGCTGTACTACCCTTCAAGTAGTAGAGATTGTTCTGACGGACGCCCTTTATCACCACCATTGAGCCTTTGATCGTCTTAAAAACACCATCTCGTATAGATATCATATGACCCAACGCTTTCAAAGCGCCAACAGAGATAAGATTCCTTTTGAGTTGAGGTACATACCTCACCTCATTCAGTTCTCGTACTATCCCATCAAACATCTTAATGCGGACTGTACCCATCCCTTCTTTATTACACGGATGATTATCACCCATGCCGTGTAATATCTATCTAGCTTCTCAAAGCTAGAAAACCACGCGCTGTTCGGGCACACATGATAGGTAGTTCTGGTATCTAAGATCCACTCAGTATTATCTGAGTAATCAACTGTAGTAGTAACAGAGAGAGAAAATACCGATGAGTCTGAATCTGATCCATTCGCCTGTGCGAGATTTGCCTCGGTCTTTGACTCCATCTTCTTATCTTTGGCCTTCGGGCAATCAACTTTTCAGTACCCTAGCTCCTTGCACAAGGCGCACTGATTCCTCTTCAGATCTCTGAAGCCTGATCTGGACTTTGATCTTCCCTGATCATCTCTTCCCTTCCTATTGAAACTTCTATCTCTTAACGCCAATGCCTCTGCTGTTGTGCTTCCCGAAGAAGACGGTCTGTCCTATCTCCTTACTTTATAACTCACAAGAGCAGCAGACATCTCATTGTAGTTAAGCGATTTTTTTTCATTGATCAATGTAAGAGTAAAGGTCTCATACTCTTTCCTAGGAAGAGAATTCAATAGGATTACCGCCTTATCCTCTTCATCGATCTCCACATCCATATTAACTAGATATGTAAGAAGTCTTGTGTAGCGATTCAAGTGTTCATTGATGGAGCATCTTCTTTGCATCTGAAAACTATAAATCTTACTCTTCAATTGTAACCGTGATTCTATGCTTTTTATCAGATATTTCTTCTCCAGGATCTCCCTCAGCTGCCTCGCAGATGTTTCATGCAACACTTGATACTTGATGTCCTGTGTCAGATAAGACCTGATCAAACCACCGCTGTGCGGTTCTTGTCCCAATCTTCTTCCGTTGTTGATGCGTGCTTCTTCTCCAACCGTAGAGTGTCTTCGAGGTTTAATGCCGTCAGCGCATCCATCACCTTACACCTCCATATACCAAAGTTGTTTGTGTCATTGAACTTCACCACATAATCCTCAGAGGATGTGGATTCATGAATTTTCCCAATGATGTATTTTCTCCATTCATCTTCTCAACTGATTTCTCAAAGCAATGCGGAAACAAACGGAGTTAGATAAAACAAACTGGATAAAGATAGGATCTTTACCTCCACACGAAGCCTTCGAAGAGTTTTTGAAGCAATCTACTCCTCCAAATTGATTCCTCGAGCAATCTACACACTGTTTTGAGATCGACACACGATCCCACAAACAATCCCAATGTTGCTCCGAGATCGACACACGATCTCCACCAAAATAACTGATGCCTTCAGAATCAACACGCGATCCCACGCCGAACCTGGGATGCTCTGATACCAATTGTTGTGTGCGTGCACCCTTCACAACAACCCCTCTCTGAGGAATCCACCAACTAGGTAGAGACTGATGCAGCCGGAGATGTACCCAACACGACAAGAATAGAGAACAATAGAGAAAAGCAATAAACACAGTATTTAACGAGGTTCGGCAACGTGTCTACGTCCTCGGGGCAAGGGAGAGAGATTTTATTGATTCAGCAATCAGTACAAACTAATACAGAGGGATACTTGAGGGAACTTTCAGGGATACAATACATGAGGGCTCTAGCGTTTATTTATAGCCACAGAGTCCCAGGGTATTAGGAAACCCCGATTGAATTCGATTCCAACCAAAAAAGGAATCTGAATCTATAAAGGACAGCAGAAAACGCGTCTGGCAGTCGACCAGCCGGTCGACCGACCCATGCCACGGTCGACCACGCCGGTCGACCGTCTCTAACCGAGACTTGGCTCCTTTCAGTCGATCGACCGGGCGGTCGACCACTTCCCTGCAACGGTCGACCGAGCGGTCGACCATTTTGTGTCTGTGCACCTCGTGCACACCGGTCGATCGGGCGGTCGACCAGCTCCTTGCATCGGTCGACCGGACGGTCGACCGACCCATGCCACGGTCGACCACGCCGGTCGACCGTCTCCAACCGAGACTTGGCTCCTTTCAGTCGATCGACCAGACGGTCGACCGCTTCCCTGCAACGGTCGACCGGGCGGTCGAGCGTTCTGTGTCTGTGCACCTTGTGCACACTGGTCAATCGGGCGGTCGACCGTGCACTGTTGTAGCCTGCTGCATGCGTCATTTCTCGCTCCTTTGTCTTCCGGTCTCTGTGTTATCTTCCTCTGTCTCATCTATCTCCTCTCTCCCTACACACTGTACTCTGAAATGCAAGATTACAAGAACAGGGTGAACAGATGATGCAGGAGAGCAAGGGACAAGGCATGCAATAGACAAATTAGTCGACTGAGATTACAGATTACTTGAATATTCAATTTAACAGAGAGTTAGAGTTTACAGATTAGTCGACTGATTCGAAACATAAGTCGATTAGTCCACATCATTAGTCAACTAATTCTAAGCATAAGTCGACTAATCTGCGTGTATTAGCATCATTTCTGAGTAGGATTTATGTTTTCGAGTTCGATTTGAACTCCGATTTGTTTTGTGTTTTTTTTATTTGAATTGTTGTTTATGAAGGTTTTCTAAATAGATTAGAAATCTTCTTTTAAGCCTGTATAAGAACAGTGTATCTTTATTTTAAGCAAACTTTTAATCAATACAATTGAGTTTTTTCTATTAATTTGCTCGTGGATTCGAGTTGTTATCTTTTTCTCATGAATTTGAGTTATTTGCTGCTGGAATTAGATCTAACCGGGGTTGACGATGTTCGCTTCTTTGGGGCTGTTTGGTTAGGAGTGGAAGTGAGAAAGTGAAGAAGTAGTAATAGTTTCCTTTAGGACTTGAGAATTGATTAGTGAGTTTTTCGGTTTTTGGATGTTGTTGGGAAGTGTGATTTGAAAATGTTATGTCTTTTCCGGTGTTTGGATGGTAATGTGAAAGTGAAAGTGGCAAAGTTAGTCACAAAATTAACCGTAAAATAATATTAAATAAAAATTAATTAAGAAAAATAAAAATTAGATTGTAACTAGAATGCAAGTGAAATTTACATGACAACAAAATTAACTATTTTGAGTTACAACTTATTACAAATGAGATTTACATGACTCCAAAATTAAGTATAGTACCCCTGAAAGTGAGGAAGTAATTGTATAAAGAAAAAAAGGTAAAAAGAAAAAAGAATTTTCTCTTTTTTTTTTTTCAGTATTTGAATAGATTAAAAAAATAAACAATTATATTTTTCTATTTTCCCTTTTAACCAAACACACCCTTTATGTGAGTGAACAGACTATAGCTGAAAAGACGATTTTTATGGAAAACGCAAGGGGAAAAAGATGATAACTCGAATCAGAATCATCAGAAAAGGGGGAGACTTCCCGATCAGTGGTAACTTTAGCTCAGCAGGAAAAGTCTGAAAAACTGTAAAAAAAAAAAAAAAAAAAAAAAAAAAGTAACTAAAAAGTGGCAGGTAAATAAAACCCATTATGGAAAAGTCAGAAAAGAAGAATCAACCAATCTTTTCTCCTCTATTTAATTCCCCTTCTGTTTCCCAACACTCTTATCAGCCCATCAGCCACCAACCATCAAGAAAAAACCATGGCCGCCATGGCTTCTCCTCTCCTTCTCTCTCTCCTCCTCATTCTCCTCTCCCTCTCCCATTTCTCTCTCTCCTCCTTCACCTCCTTCTCCAAAACCCCATCAAAATCAAACCCAGTTCCACAGTCCTCGTCGTCGCCGCTCTCCCCGAGAGCCTCCCTCCTCCGCTACTGGGCCCGCAAGGTCCCCAACAACCTCCCCCGCCCCCAATTCTTCACCTCCAAGCTCTCCCCTCTCTCCCCCCTCGATTCGGCCGCATTCTCTGCTCTCTCACCAGCTCAGCTCTCCTCTCGTCTCTCCTCCTTCTGCTCCTCGGCCCACCTGGCCTGCTCCGCCGCCATCGCTTCCCGTCTCTCGCGGCCCACGACGGCCCTTCCTCCTTCGCCGCCTACTCCAACTCCAATTTCACCAACTACGCCACCAAGGGCACCGCCTTCACATCCTCCTTCTCCAGCTACTCCGACGGCGAGAACGTCCCCGTCGACACCTTCCGCCGCTACAGCCGCGACGCCGTCGCCGGCGACGACTCCTTCACCGCCTACTCCCCCAATGGCAACGTCGTCACCACCAACTTCACCTCCTACTCCACCGCCGCCACCGGCGGCGTTGGCACCTTCACTGCCTACCAGGCCAACTCCAATGCCCCTGACCTCAAGTTCACCAACTACGACGCAGATGCCAACGGCCCCGACCGGACCTTCTCCTCCTACACAGAGAGCACCAACTCCGGCGACGAGACCTTCGCCGCCTACGGGAAGCACGGCAACGGGGTCCCCACCAAGTTCTCCTCCTACTCCGACAACTCCAACGTCATCAACTCCGGCTTCGCCTCCTACGGCGAGAACGCCAACGGGGCCTTCGACAGCTTCACCGCCTATGGCGAGAACGGCAACGTGCCGGAGCTGGGCTTCAAGAGCTACGGCGAGAACGGCAATGGGGGCGTCGACATCTTCAAGAATTACCGCAACCAGTCCAATGTCGGCGACGACACCTTCACATCCTACGGCAAGGGCACCAACCACGAGCAGGCGAGCTTTTCAAGCTACGGCGAGTCGTTCAACGAGGGGAGCGACAATTTCAAAGGGTACGGCGAGGGCACGACCAACGATGAGTTCAACTTCACCAGCTACGCCGGCGACATTACCGATTTCAAGGCGTACTACAATTTGAAGAAGGGGAATGAGTTCTCATTCAAGTCTTACATCAACGCGTCGACGGTGCCGCATTCCGATGAAGCGAAGGTGGTGAATTCTGAGGAGATGGTGGTGATGAAGAAGAAGATGATGATGAGTGGCAGTTCGGTAAATAGGTGGGTGGAGCCGGGCAAATTCTTTAGGGAGAGCAATTTGAAGAAGGGGAATGTGATGGCAATGCCAGATATTAGAGACAAGATGCCACCAAGATCCTTTTTGCCGAGGTCTATTGCCAGCAGGATCCCGTTCTCCGCCGGTGAGGTTAGGGAGACCTTCACCATACGCGAAGACACCGCAATGGGGAAGGCCGTCGGCGACACGATCGCCGAGTGCCAGCGGGCGCCGAGCAGAGGCGAGACGAAGCGGTGCGCCACGTCGGCGGAGGACATGATCGACTTCGCCGTGTCGGTGCTGGGATCCAATGTGGTGGTGAGGAGCACAGAGAACACTAGAGGATCAAAGGGCGACATTATGATCGGAGATGTGAAGGGGGTGAACGGCGGTAAGGTCACCCAATCGGTGTCTTGCCACCAGTCTCTGTTTCCCTACTTGGTTTACTACTGTCACTCTGTGCCCAAGGTGAGAGTGTACGAGGCTGACATCCTGGCCG
The DNA here is from genome assembly GCA_038442645.1 of Agave tequilana. NCBI lineage: Eukaryota > Viridiplantae > Streptophyta > Magnoliopsida > Asparagales > Asparagaceae > Agave > Agave tequilana. The sequence goes on along the minus strand of JAVJIF010016986.1, from coordinate 124,976 downwards.
TTGATACCAAGGATAAGATCAACCATGGAGTTGCCATCTGTCACGTCGACACGTCGGACTGGAGCGCGGGCCATGGTGCCTTCGTGGCGCTGGGGTCCGCGCCAGGTAAGATCGAGGTGTGCCACTGGATCTTTGAAGGGGATATGACTTGGGCTACCGCCGATTAATTAATGTAATTTTTTTTCTTATTTCTTTTTTGAAGTGTTTAGTTTTTTTGTCATTAATGTGTTAATTTTGATGTTAGGGGTTGATGCAGGAACTCAACAGCTTGTTTGGGGTTTAATTAATAGTTTGTTATGTGGGCTGAGTGAAGAATAATGTGAGTTACAGGGAGTAGGTGTTGTTATTGATCATTGAAAAAATGAACTTCTCAATTGATTTCTTTATGCCTTGTTCAATTTCTCTGTGTGTGTGTGTGTCTCTGTCTCAACTTTATACTTGATGAGCTTAAGGGCACTGTTTGTTGGCTGGGGATTGTTGTTGTGATATTAATGTAAGAGGAGTTTCAGAAAATAGTGTTTCTCCAGTTTGACAGGCTTATGTAGCCTGAATCTTTCTGGGACTCCTCTTAAAGTTTTATTTCTGCGTATAGTATGATTCAAAATCTCGGTATCTGTATCTGTATCGTTAATAACGGTTATGTGTTGGTCGTTCTTCCTGTCATATCGGCAATATCCTGTATCATCTTGTTTATTTCGCGACATTTCTATATCGAGCTTTCAAACCATGATCTGTAGGCTCCTCTAAAAATTTATGCTTGGGCCAGGGTGCTTTGTGGGGTTAGTCCAGGCTCCACTGTTCATATCCAAAACTATTGCGTTTAGCAGAACCAAGCAAGCGTTGAAGCCACATTTTGTCCCACCGATCTTGAAAGGAACTAATCTGTATCCGATTTGTTAATATCTGTGTCAGTATCCGATATTAGACTCCTGACGAAAACGGACATGAATTTTCCTTATTGAGAAATACTTTTTCATAGAAAAGTGTGCTCCTCTTCTTCTTTTTCTCCGTGGCAAACAAATGTTCTCGAAAAGAAAAATACTTTTGCATGCACACGTATTACCTGCTACACAAGAGTGATACATATTCGGATTTAGATTTTATATTATCCAAATTCAATATTTCTCTTAAAAAATAATAATTTTCACTAATCTTTTCAAATTTTATTTTTTTAAAGTTTTATTTTCCTAGAAATATTGGAGATATCTAAACATAAACCTAATCTTATGTGAATTACTTATACACAGAAAGAGAATATTTAGATTAAACTAAGTGAAATAACTATAAAACTATTTATTTAGGATATAGAGTTATCGAGTTTGGATCATCAAGGATCCATATCTAGATCTATTAATAAATTGGCACATTCTATTCAATAACTTATCGTATGGTGCCCCTAACTCTAAATTAGATATTAAGTATTAAGATCGAAAATTCGATATTACTCTCTCTTTTCCAAGACTCAGCTTCATCAGCCATCTGATGCCTCCTCTTCTTTTGCATTTGCTTTTATCTTTCCTGTTTGGTTAAGGGTGGAAGTGAGGAAGTGTGGAATTGAGGAAGTAGTAATAATTCCCTTTGGAACTTGGGAATTGGTTAGTAAGTTTTTCGGTGTTTGGATGTTGTTGGGAAGTGTGGTTTGAAAAATATTTTGTCTTTTCCGGTGTTTGGATGGTAATGTGAAAGTGAAAGTGGAAAAGTTGACCACAAAGTTGACCGTAAAATAATATTAAAATAAAAATTAATTAAGAAAAATAAAAAATAGACCTTAATTAGAATGCATGTGAGATTTACATGGTCAAAAAAATAACTGTTTTGTGCTACAATATATTACAAATGAGATTTACATGACCACAAAATTAACTGTAACACTCTGGAAGTGAGAAAATGGTTGTGTAAAAGAGAAAAGATAAAAGGAAAAGTGGTTTTCTTATTTTCCTTTTCCGGTGTTTAGATAGATAGGGAAGTGAGCAATTATACTTCCCTATTTTCTTACTTCCGCCCACTTCCTTGCAACCAAACAGCCCCGTTGTGAACAGCGATACACCAAGCAAAAGCTAAAGCTACAAGTACTCCTACCATTACAAACGACAACATCATGCAAAATCTTCTCATTCATTCCTTCTTCCAAGTAGAAAAAGCACTGATTGATTTATTAAGCTCATGTAAAAAAAAAAAAAGGCTGTCTTTAGACTGGACAACTCAACCCCAAAGGCACTGTTGAAGCAATTCTCACATGCACACTGATACTATGAACAAATTGGAGTCTTCACAATCACATCCCAAAATGTCTTGCACGACACATAAGATTGACTAGCATAACAATCGTAGACATCAGAAGTTCTTCCAGATTTTCTTAGTGCAATCAAATTCACAGAGAAATTCCAATTCAACCGTGCATATATAATGAGCATGAGACAAGTGTCCTATGTTGTTCTAAGATTTCAAATGCATAAACATGCCAAAAAATTGAAGGGAATTGTCTCCCAACTGAGACCATTGGTTTTGTGAATAACACCATTGTCAAGCACAACATCTATCATCAACCCTAATTATTTCGACAGAGAAGACACACAGCAGGAAGCATGCCAAGCTTAAAAGTAAACAGAGACAAAGTGGGAGCCAAGTGTTTGCATGCAGACAAGAGTCACATGAGAAATCATTTGTGAGAGCCCATGCGTACCGAATAGATTGACCACAGTGGTTTGGTATTACGTGAAGTAACATGGCTTCTTTCATCCTCTGCTCATTGATATGACATCTGATCATCTTCACGGTGAAGCAGAAGATAGTGGGAGTAAGGCTTTCATTCAGTATATAAGCAAGGTCAGCAGGAGGTCAAAACCTAATGGGGAAAAAAAAAATCATAACAAGATAAATTGATTAACTGTGTTTACAAAAGATTTTGATTCGGTTCTCGTGCTACTTCAAAAATACAATATTTACAGCAACTACATATAAACGTGGCACCTGCAGATATTACGAGTTGTTCTTAATCAAGTAGCCTTGTGCCATAAATCCTATACCTCCTACTTCCCCATTGATCATTTTCATCCAGATAATACGACATCAAGCAACACGTTATCCACGGTGGATTCCTAGAAATAGACTCGCTTTCTTCTCTGCCGGGCTCCTTTATGCATCATCTTTTCAGTTAAATCGTCAGGCCCTAGATTACCCCCGAAGAACTTCACCTGTCATGGAGCATGCTTAAGATAATAGACAAAGAAATAGTTTCTCATGAAAGCCCTATATGATACAACCTACAGCACTAGATTTCTAATGATATGAGAGATGAGTTTACCCCATCTTCGTTAACAATATATGCATGAACTCTTGCTGTAGGATCTTCAAGAGTTAGCCTGATACAGAAGTGCCCATCTACACGAAAGCGCAGGTCTTCAGACTTCACCCCGCCAAGGACATGACGCTACCACCCAAACAACACGCTTACACCTGTGTAGAACCTGCAATATAAATAATCAAAAGTGAAAAATGAGGTCTTCAAGAATAATCCATAAGCAGCTCAAGAATTAGTACTACTTTCTAAGTTATTTCTTATTTGGGGTTCCGGGCATTATAGAGGCCTCTTGCTATTGTAAATATTCAGTAATAATTTGAATTTCAGGACATATTTCCATTCAAAAAATAATCACTTGTAAAGATCCCAGCTTTGATTTGCAAGTTACAATTTTATGAATGAATAAAAGAAAACTCAAGACATAAACTTTAAATTTATTGCAGTGTTTTATACTACCCACCCACCATCGCTCTCAACTCTTTACTAGAACAAGGTCACCAAAACAGAACCTTGTATTAAAAAGATTAATTAGGGTCAGGAATCTGGAAGTAAATAGTGTGGAGGTTTGTTAGCCTTTCCTTTGATTCTATAACACCAAATGAACGATAAACTAAAAAATTGGTTTGCCTTCATTGTTTCCTTAGAGGGCGCAATTTTTTTGGAAACAGACCAAGGCTTGTTGAAATTTCTTGCTACCGATCTTAATTGGATGATATAACCCACTTTGTTAAATCATCATCCAATACACAACGCATCTAAAGAAAAAATAAACCATATGTCCTTGAAGTTTCTTGCATACACAAGCCGAAAGCTAATAATTGTTTTGATTGTTTTTACAGATAGATGTTTGAATGAGAAGTCTGCACCAATGTTTAAAATAGCGATAACGTAATAATAACGTTTTTCCATTGTTATGTTAATACAGGTTATAACGTAATGCATAACATAAGTTACGCGATTTAATATTTATTTAATAAAAATAAATATATATATATAGTATATTTAAGAATTTATATAAATAAGAAAATAATTTTAAAAAATCTAAAATATATCAAAATAATATATCACACATTAGCAAGTCTCACAACAATATTTAGCAAGTATCAAAATAATTTTTCACATTCACTAGTTATAATAAGTTCGGAAACATAACAAATTTCATAATAAGTTCGCAAACATAACAAACTATAACAAGCATGATAATTGAATTGTAACAAGTATGATAACAAGCATAATAATTTTTAGCAATTATCTTTTGATAATATTATCTCAGCCAATATTTTTAGCAATTATCTCTCTCTCTGCCCTGTCCGCCTAGATATTTCACTCTCTGTTCTCTCCCCTCCCCCCATCTCTTTCTGCTCTCTCCCCCTCCGATCTCTCTCTGCTCTCTCCCTACTCTCTCTCCCTCCTGATCTCTAAAGATCTCTCTCCTCTCTCCCCTGGGAGAGAGCAGAGAGAGATCAGAGGGGGGGAGAGCCCAGAGGAGAGAGGAGAGAGATCTTTAGAGATCAGGAGGGAGAGAGAGTAGGGAGAGAGCAGAGAGAGAAGAGAGCTTATATGTGCTTGGAGACGACGCCGACAAGAACCACACAGAGAACGACCGCTTGGAGACGCCGCGGCGAGAACCATCAACGACGGAGAACTACCAGAGGTAGGTCTTATTCTTCTTTCTTCTTCTCGGTGTCGACGACAAGGTTGCAGAGATGGCGGCGAGGTTGCAGAGAAGATTTTTTTTGACCCTAGATCGAGTGAATTTGGGGGATTTTATAAAAAGTTGACTTGCACCGTAACATAAGTTAGCGGCGTTACGTTAATAACGTAACGTAACGAACGTTATGAGCAAAATAACAATAGTTATAAAACATTATGTTTTTTAGCCCTGTTACGTAACGATTGGTCGACGTTGGGTTATATAACGAGTTATAACAAGTTACATAACGGGTTTTTTAGATCATTGGTCTGCACATTCAACTGAGAAATGCCGCTTAATAAATCTAAATATCTAAATGAGGAAATAGATTCATATGAACAATCCCAAAGAATTGGGATGAAAGCATTTCTTTTTGTTATAGGCTTAACTGTGAGAACATTGGGCTCACACGTAATTGGCTTGACCTTTCATTGCTATTAGTTTAGCTTAGCTTCAGGTTTCCTCTCACCTTCTAAAAAGTGCTTCTTTGCGCTAACATCTATAAGTATATGACTCTCCGTACTGCCCTAAAGTTCATATAGCTAGAAGCCACTTTTATCTCCATGCAACTTCTCGCACTATTATTTAGAAAATCAGACATCTTTGGGAATGTTACATAGCCTTTCCATTAATGTTAAGGCAATATATTCAGTTTCCTCAAACATTTTAAATCATAAATGTAACACCCCGTTCCTGGAATACGTACTTAGATATGTATTCTGATTTCTATCATAATTTTTAATTTAGTTTTGGTATTTGTTTTTATTTTATGATTATTTGTGCGATTGTTTTGTATTGAATCCGGATTCGTGAACTCGGAGTCAGCCCTAGTCTGAACTGGGGACTCGATCCTAGTGTATTACTCGATTTGATCTTTTTGATAGTCAGATTTGATCTGTTTCAGTTTCAAACATCGTTTTTCAATATTTCAGATTTTTCATGTTTTTTTAGAAATTTTCAGAATTATTCTGCAAAATCTTCAAAATCGGTGTCGCTTATCGATTCCCGGATTTTAATTTTCAAATGAAATTGAATTTCTAGGAATGGCTTTTACATTACTTCTTTGAATCTCATTTTCTATTTACATGCATTTTTAAAGATTTTTCTCAATTTATTAAAAATCCACCGGTTTTGGTGTCAACTAGTATTGCCGGAAGATTGCAGGATTTTTAATTTGAAAACCAGATTGAATTTCTCGAATCCGATTTTACCAAGCATCTTAAAATAATATTTTCTATTTTTGAGAATTTTTCGAAGCGTTTCTGAAACAGTCAATCTTTACCCACATTAAATAATATTATTTTATTCCCTTCTTTTTCTTTTTCTTTTTCCTTTCTTTCTTCTCCACCTACTCCCCGTCCTCCCCCATACCCTGCCAACTGCAGCAGTAGCCCATTCCCCCCATCTCCACCGTATTCCCTCCTCTTTCTTTTCCTCTCCCTTTCTTTCTTCCATTCTCTCCATCTCCCCCATTCTCTCAATTTCCCCTCTCCCACCAAGTCCCAACTTCCTCCTCTTCCCTTAGGCCGCCGCCTACGCCTACTCCACCACCGGAGCACCGCCGCAACCCCCAAAATCCGGCCATCTCCACCCCCCAAAACCCCCTCACTTCCTTCCACCAAATACCAACCATCACCCTTTCAATTTCCACAAAATCCATCACCATCACTTTCATCTCCTGCTTCAAAATCCACTCACAAATTCTCCACAACCTCCTCCACTTCCACCATCCAACCACCATTTCCACCTCCTCCAACTCCCCAACATCACCATCAAACCCCATCTCCAGCAACCACCAACCAACAACAAGCAAAACATCTCACCATCAATTTCATCATCACCCTCAACACCACCATCACCTCACCTCCACACGCCCCCTCGTTGCCGGCCGACCTAGCCGCCGGCCAACTCCCCCCTTCTCTCTTCTTTCTTCCTTTCTTTCTTTTCTTCTTTCTTTCTTTTCCCTTATTTCCTCTTTTACCCCCTTCTTTTCCATCAAACTCTCACCTCCTCTATTATTTTCCAGCAAACACTCTCTCTCTCTCTCTCTCTTTCTCTCTCTAATATATATATATTAATATTGATTGGTGGAATGCACGTGTTCTTGAGATTCTGAATTTTAGGCTGTTTTCCAGTAATTTAGTCGAGTACTTTTCTTGTGTTACTTCATACCTTTTTAATGCTATTCTAGGGTTTGATATAAATATAAGCGAGTACCTTTTTTAAGATATGATATTCTGGCTTTTATTACATGATGCATCATTTTGCGAGTTTATATATGACATGCGTGTGATTTTCTAACATTAACATGTTATAAGAATACCTGTTGACTGTTATTATAATTCATTTAACTGGTATTATACTTGCATTGGATATGCCTAGATACGCTCCCGCTACACTCGGCTTCACATAGCTAATTAATAGATTAATTTATTGTTGTTATAGATATGGTTGTGAAGAGTTTGAAATGTTTAACTATATTGTTCTCTTGTATCATGTTATATGACCGGATGATTACCTAACATATGATGTTGTAACTTTATATTCAACTCACCTAATACCGACATATTAATTACATGACAACTGATACTTTTATACTTGACACCTGATCCCTGACACTTGATATCTGATACTAGTACTTGACATGTTATCACTTAACACCTGATACCTGACACCTGATATCTGACACTTGACAATTGACATGCTATCACTTGATCCTTGACATATGCTATCACTTGGTACTGACACACTTGACCTGATGTCGTAACACATGATTGGATACTATTATACCTGACACCTGTATTACATTGTATATTCATGATTATTACTTTTACGAGGACTTGGCATGATTATTATACTGTTACCATACCTCTGGTACTCCTGAACTCCTGTGCTCCTGAACTCGTGTGCTACTGAACTCTTGTATTCCTAAACCCCTGTAACAGGGAGACTCTTGATATTATTCTCTGATGCCATACTCCTATTGATCCCCGTAATTGACTAATCATGGATGTTGGATTACTGTGTATTCACTGTGGACATTCACTGGACAATATATATAATAAAGTACTCAACTTGCAGTGGGGTGGGGGAAACTGATGGATATCGGTATAATGTCATATTTATAATGGTGGATATCTCTGAAGTGTCGTGTGGGACGCGTAATGATAAGTCCCCGGAAGCAGTAACCTGAACCCCTGAGCCGTAGTCCCGGGCATAGACGAGACCCACTATAAATATAAGCCATCAGATTTATCAATTTTCAAGTAATAACTCGTCTTATTCATAAGTGGATGTATGTGTACCGGTAACACATACCTAAACATATGAATTGGATGAATAACATAAGAATTTATAACCAAACAATAATAATACTAGGAACGTGTGATATTTGGTCTCTCCTTCGTTCGGATAATGGTACACCCATATTAGATCCGAGTGAGTTCTACTAAAGCTCAAACTCTAGTATAGACTGTCAGTGATGGGTGACACTGACAGGGAGATGATTAAAATATCAGACGGTACTGATGATTATTACTGGATAACTTAAATGCAACATACTAATTTACCCATGCATGTGACTTGCCCTGCTAACAATTCATGTTGTATGACTTGAGCTGGATATTCTGTTTTACTATATATGATACTAGATTATTACGGGATTTCTTGATCTCTTGTTTACTGAATTGTACCGGCATTACATATTTATGTATACCTACGCTCTCGACACCATTTTCTATGCATTTTTTCTAATTCAAATTTATCGATATACATGTATTTACTTGATTTCAGATTTACTATTGTTCCTCTAATTTTCATTTATGTTACTGGTCATTGCCTGTACCTGTATGCCTGAACCACATCACTTGATCATGTACACGTGTGACTGCTTGAGTACACCAACTGGCTTTAGCTTAAGTACTCGTCGGGTTGCTTTCTGACAACCCTGAATTCTCATGTTCAGATCCTAGAGTTTGGACCGTGGTGGCCTTACTGTAGCTGATCAGAGTGGCGTAGCGGAAGCGTGGATTAGCAGTTACTTGCTCGGACCCTCTTTCTTCCAGCCTCTCCTTGATCGGCCCGCGAGATTCTCATCTTGCTACTCATGAGTACTTTCCCGTATTTCATATTGTACATTCTGCATTTGCGCTTCTTAGTGATTTAGTATTTTTGAGATATTGTATCTTGCCCTGTGATAATTGTGTACTTGTGTTATTATTGCTAGAATGTATATTACCACTATGCTTCGGTACTCTGATTCTTACATGTACTGATACTTAGCGTATATATGTGAGGGTATTTCCGCCCTGCGTATATACGTGTCGTAGCAACATCTCCGTACCCGTGGGATCGGGGCGTTACAATAAATCATAATGTGTCATAATTACAAAGCAATCTAAACATCTACTGCAACCTGGAAGTTCACACGATTTGGAAGTTGTTGGCTGCCAGTAATTACAGGTCAGATAGCATCATAAATAATGCAAGAACCATTGAATCTCCTCAAGATAGTGGACAGGACGGAACACCAAGCCACATCATAGTTTATCAAGCATGAATAGTAAACTTGGAACTAGTAAGTTTCTCCCATCATGCCAATCTACTGAAATATAGTATGCTCACAGTTATCGCCACTATCGTAATTGTAAGGTGCAGAGTTTATTAATCCTTCCAACCAGTCAAACCAGTCTTATGCACTTCCATTCACAATCACAAGAAATCATGGCTCAAAATCTCCGTACCGGTATTGGTATCAGCCAGTAATTTTTAATATCAATATCGGTCATTAATATCGGCAATCTCGGTCGTATTAGCAATATCCGCCCCAATATCGGCCCATATTATAGGGTTAACATCGTATCAAAATCTCCGTACCGGTATTGGTATCAGCCAGTAATTTTTAATATCAATATCGGCAATCTCGGTCGTATTAGCAATATCCGCCCCAATATCGGCCCATATTATAGGGTTAACATCGTATAGGGTACCTAAAAATCCGATATGATATTGCCAATATGTACCAGAATCGACCGATATTTGAAACCATACAAGAAACTTTACAAACTTGCATTCTAAAGTAATTGATGGAGAAGTCCCCAAAAGCCACAAGAACATGCGTGCGCGCACAAACACAGAAGAACCCACCTCCTTCCCAACTGTTTCATGTGTGCCTGTGTGTGTGTGTGAGGGGGTCCTCTTGCAAATATTTGTTGGAGACACATGCTTTTGAACTTGCGCCTCCTTATCAAAAGTCGCATGCCTTCACCAATTCTCCTCAAGTTCCTCCACACTTGATGGAAAAGTCAACAATGAGTTGAGGGACATTTATAATGTACAAAGAAGAAAAACCTTCTCTGTCATCTGTGCAGAGTAAAAAAGCACCTATGGCACATTATTTCCTGCAGGTTTTACGATTGGGACCATGATTCAGAAGGATATAACAAAAGACTGGGAGCCTTGTAAATTATAGCCGTGCAGTTTGAAAATTGGAGAACCTTATTTACAAAAATTCTGGAATTCTCTAATCTCATCTACAGGAAGAAAATATGTTACATTGTGTTGGTAAAATGAGTTTTTTGGGTGACAACTAACATGAAATGGGAGCCTTAAAAGTCTGGATGAATAGCGAGGAAGCTATTATGAAATCGTAAAGGATGTTACTCAACTGGACCAGAGTCCGGATCAAGAGAAAGTTACGGGAAAAAACAAAGGGCTTCAGGCTATATTATCCGTAAAACTATTCGCGTCAACTCCAGCGAAGGAGGAGCTAGTGTCGCCATCTTCTCCCGATAGCATGTCTTTCCATTAAACCAGGTGAAATGAAAAGTAGGGAGGTGAGAGAAAATTTCATGCAAATCTATCTCCAAGGGTTTCCTCCTTCCGGAGAATTGTAATGGGATGAACAGTTGTTGGAGAGTAACATCTAAAGAACCAAAGTTTGCCCCACTCTTGGGTCAAAAATTTATCTATTGAATCAACATCTCAATGGTTGGAATTATCTTTTAAGGTCATTTGTATTCCAAAATCCAATAATTTAGGCTATAGGAATTATTAGATGCTAGAATTTGCATGGAAGATTCAAACAGGACATTTTCAATAAAGCTGCAGAGAAATTGGATTGGCATGTTATGATTTCAATAAAATGAATGAAAAATGTAACACATGAAGGAAAGGTATTAGTTATAATAAGGGTACAAGGAGAAGAGTTCTGACAATCTAAAGAAAAATTCAAACTGTATTCATTCCAACCAGAACTTTATGCTATAAATAGAGAATTTTAAAAAGTGGAAGATTCACTGCTTTGCAATCACTTTATTGACCAGGTACTCGATAAAATAGCACTAGAGAAGAAGCCTTCAGAGATTCTCTAAGCTCACACAAGGGATTGGAAAATGAGAAAGCAGCCAATGAAAATTTGACAAACTTTTATGAGCAGTTGTCAATATGACATTAAACCTCTCGGTGTGAAACATAGCCAGATCCGCAAGGGAAAAACCATTACATCAAAAATGCCCGTGGTGGATTTGGCAACATTATTGGTTATGCAATTTAAGGTCAATGAGTGAAGGAGAAACCATCCTAAACCATGGCTTGAGAGTTCAAAGGGTGCTCTAGGAAGAAGGATGAATTGAAAAGAGGGCTTTTGGAGCTCTAAATGAGGGGACTTTTTAAATCTATGTGCTGGAAAGGAGGAAATATTTACATGTATGTTGATTTCTTTAAGGTTTTTCTTTACTTCTTTAATTTTGATAAACTCTGAAGATGTAATGGTTGTGCTAGTAGGAAAAGTTTTGATGATCTCCATCAGTTTTAATAACATGACCATAATTTCCCTATTTGGGAAGTGATTTACCAAACAATAAGGAACAGGTCACCTTCCACTTTTTGTCCAGGACATGTAAGGACAGAGGAAGTAGGTCAATGTTATAAAACCAAACCAAGTCATTTAAGGCATATTAGCAGTGACTACCCTCTGGGCTATTTGGATAATTCAAAATGACATATTTAGGGGAGATTGGAGGAAGGCGTAATCAATGTCAATTCACATATTTCAATTGATTTCTTATTAGGAAAATCTCACTTCAAAGGCAACATGACAAGGGATAGCTTTTTGATCAGTCACATATATTGCATATACATTGTCACCTTACCATACTTTTTAGCTAATAAATCCTAACAATAAGTCTTCTTTTTCTTTGTTAAATGTAGGCCCAATTGCTAAAAGAAAGGAAAGAGAAACAGGCCCAAAAGCCCACCAAATTCTGATTTAATTCAGAATAAATTCGAAATCAAGGAATCAGTGCAAAATCTTGACATATCAGAGAGGTTGAAAACCGGTTGAAAAGAATCCTCCCAAATTAAGCGGTTAAAGCCAATAACCAAAGGCTGTTTCATCAAATCCTGGAGCTGAAACGAGAAAACCAGCATAAGATATGGGCGAATCACCAAAGAGGGGAGTTCTACCACTTGGGTGTGGCCATCTGGCCACACCAGGGCCGCGGAAACGCGGCCCTAGCCGCGTTTCCGAGGGCCGCGTTTCCGCGGCTTGTTGAAAGCTGTTGGGGGAGCGTTTGCTCCCCCAATCTTCTCACAAACTCACCCCTCTGGTTTTTCCCTATAAATACCATGTTCAACAGAGGAAAAAAGGAGAGAAGACTAGGATTAAAATTTTTGTTTATTCTTTAAGGATTTAGGCTCTTTATTAGATAGTATAGAAGTTGTATTTTTTTTAATAATTTGTAGTTCAGTGCAAACACCAGAGAGAAGAGTGGAATTGAGTGTCTAATTCGTCTTTGAAGTGACAATCAAAGGAGCTTTTACTTGCTTGATCAACTCAACTCGAATTCGGTATGTTCAAGTATACTTGTCATTCTCTTGTTTGTTTTCATTTCATAATGAGTAGCTAATTTGTTTTCTGGGCTCACTAATGGACCCTTCTATCACCTCTCTCTTGACTGATTTTTATAAAAGCAACACTTTTTGAATCATAAAGTACCTTAGTTAAAACTTCGTTCTTGAAAGCACGTGAGGATTTCTTTATTTTAAACTTGGACTTTTAAAGCACAAATATCTTTGAATTATTTTTATTCCGTACTTGCTTCTTCGCGCTTGATGGTTTAATATTCACTTCTTAATGATTTGTAACGAAAGGGCTTAAGATTTAAATGAAACGATCTTATTGGTTTTGCTTGGACATTAAAAGAAACTAAAGATTTTTGGTTTATAATAAAAGTGATTCAACCCAAATTTTCTTGAGATAAGTGCATAGTTGAGTTAAAAATTAGTGAGCCCAGATCTTCTCCTTCTTATATTAAAATCAACCAAACAATTTTCAAGCTTTTTAAATCACCTTCTCCAAAGCCTTCTCCAAAGTTGCAATTTCTCTTTTAATCATCTCCCTTCTTTCCATTCTTTTTTCAATTAAAAAACGAGCACAATTCTTTGTTATTAAACGAAACATCGAAAAGGTTTCATCACATTCCTCCTCGTAGACACGACCCGTTAGCCACAAGCTATGGTAAATCTCTTAACTCTTTGATTTTTACAATCAATTTTTGGCGCCGTTGCCGGGGAGGGAACGGTGTATTTGTTTTTTAACAAGTTTAGTGTGTTATTTTAGGGACTTGAAGATTCAGATCTAGCATTCAAACTTTGCAAGAGAAGACTTGCAAATTCTGTGCCCCTACTCTCGAAAGTAGGAAACAGAATTTCAAGAAATTGCGTTGTAAAAGTTGAAAATTTCATTGGACTACTAAAACTCTTTTTTGCAGGACATATTGCTCGCAAAAAATTAAATTTTTGTACATTATATTCTTGCTATGTCTGCTATCCACCATCCCTATTTTAATTCAACAATAATTTGAGTGATTGTTAATTGCTTAAAAAACGTTTAGATTTGCATTCTAGGCATTTGTTTAATTACATTCATTTTACAATTACTGTTGAAGATAGCTGGAGACAAGGTACGCATGCATAGCATATAATTTAGGAAATATTTTTGGGTGATATTTGCTTTTGAATGCTACTTTTCTATATCTTGCACACTTTGCACAAATCAATTCTAAGGGCAAAACCCAAGTCAAGGTAAGGTGGGGAAGTCATTACCCTTTCTTAGCCCACAAACCATCTCCAAGCACGCACAACCTAAGCCTAAGTAAAATCTGATAGACGTTGGCCTTAGGGACATCTCGAACTCACTAGGAGATTATCCTAAAGGGGAAGGTGTTGGAATTTGACTCCTACCAAATCAGTGTCTAGGAAGGAGATTAAGGGCCGAAAGCCCGAAAGTTGGTGGTTACTTAATTAAGGAACGTCTTTGACGGATAACCTCCCACCAATCTTGCCATGACCTGGCTGATTAGCTTGTGGTCAAAGTCTACATTATACCTCCTGTGGATAATCAACCAGTTAGGAGTTGTCTAGGTCAAGGTTACCTTAGACTAGGCTTGGTTGTTTTCTCTTCTTGACTATTGGTGAACTTGTTTGTGATTGTATTTGTGTATGCAAGTGTGGTCAAGAGACCTTAATTCATCTAGGTTGACTAGAAACACATCACCACCCAAGTTTGGACCAAGACCTGATCCGGTTATGGCTTAACCAACATCCTTGCAGGATAGGTTCTATCCCATTTGAACCTCACTTCCATCTTGCATTCAACTTCCATCGGTTGGTGAATACAATTTTGAGCTCAAGCCTCAATTCATCAACACACTCCCCAAGTTTCATGGCTTATAGTCCGAAGATGCTTACTTCTTCATAAGAGAATTTGAGGAAGTATGTCTAATGATGAAAATCCCACACCTTGTAGACAATGCTATTAGGTTGAGATTTGTCCCTTTCGCTCTTAAGGACTTAGCAAAGAAATAGCTTTATAGCTTAGCGGCCGGTTCGATCACATCTTGGGATGGTTTCATCAAGGTCTTCTTGAAAAAATTCTATCCAATCCACAAGACCGCTCTCGTTAGGAAAAACATAATGCAGTTCAAGTAAGAACCTAGTGAACCGTTTTGGAGGTAATTTGAACACTTCAAAGACCTCCTTGTCCAATGTCCTCATCATGGAATAGAGAAATTGAGACAATGTCAAATTCTTTATAACGGTTTAGACTACTCGACTAAGACCCTCTTAGAAAGTATGTGCCAAGAAGGATTCTTGCAGAAGGATGAGCATGAAAGATGGGATTTATATGAGAATCTAGCTGAAAAGACCATCCAATGGGAACCTACTAGTGAAAGCTCTAGAAATCCAAACTCTATCTCTTCAAAAGGAGGTCTCCATTCGATTGAATCATCCACAGCTAACGAGGCTAAGTTAGCTAACCTAGTGAGAAGACTGGAAGGTTTAGAAACTAAGGAATCAAGTCCAATCAATCAAGTCAGCCCGAACCAATTTCCAACTCCGGGTTGTACTTACTGTCAGGCCATGAATCATGTGTTTGAGGAGTGTCCTGTATTTCAAACTCACCAACACTTTTCTGAACCGATGAATGCGGCCTTTTCAAGGCCGAACAATGATCCTTACGCTCTAACGTACAATCCTGGCTGGAAAAATCACCCAAATTTCTCATGGAGCCAACAAAATAATGACCACCCACAGTCAAATCATGCAAGCCACTTCCATCATTCCAATAATTCTTCCAATCATCAACCCAACTTTTCCAATCACCCTCACAATTCTCCCAACAATTTTTCAAATTATCAACAAAATTTTCCCAACCAAGCTCCACCATCTTCCTTCCAGAATCCTCAACTCAAAAGGAGAATAACTGATTTTGAGAGAAACATGAAAAGGTACATGAAGAACCAAGATTCTCTCATGCAAAAATACATAGGCTAGAGGGTCAAATGAGCCAGTTAGCCAACCCACAACATGAGAGGCAAGAGGGTATCTTGACCAGTCAACCAATTACGAATCCTAGGAATTCACAACAAGCTCATTTGGTTGAGGATCCATCACTGAATTAATGTAATGTTGTTCATACATTGAGGTCGGGAAAGAAAGTTGATAACCAAGTGTCACCACCACCTAATCCTAGTCAGCACAATCACACTTCAGCATCCACCCCATTTAATCCCACTCCTCCTAAATTTAATGAATCTGGAAAAAATAAGTCAACCAGTCATGTGCACCAGCCTATAGCACCATTTCCTAATAGGCTGAAAAACAACAAGCAAAATCCACACATGGATAAGATAATTGAGATCTTTAATCAAGTGAAGATAAATGTGCCACTTCTTCATGCCATCTAACAAGTCCCATCTTATGCTAAGTTTCTTAAGGACATGTGCACCAAGAAGAGAAAGACTAATGTACCTAAAAAGGTCTTCTTAGCCACTAACATTAGTGAGCTACTATCGGGTCCGATCCTTATTAAGTACAAGGATCCAGGTAGTCCAACCATTGCTTGCACAATAGGACAAGCCGAGATTAGTCGTGTACTTCTTGACTTGGGGGCAAGTATCAATTTGCTTCCATTCTCAGTTTATCAACAACTTGGGTTGGGCGATCTTAGTCCAACTCGAGTCACTATCCAACTGGCTGACCGTTCAGTGAAAGTTCCAAAAGGAAAGATTAATGATGTCCTTATCCGGGTTGGGGAGTTTATTTACCCTGTTGATTTCATAGTTCTAGAGACAACCTGTGTCTAACTCCAATCATAGGGCTCAAACTCCTGTTATCCTAGGGCGACCATTCCTTGCTACTGCCAATGCAATCATCAATTGTAGGAATGGGTCCATGAGGTTAACTGTTGGGGACATGACTAGAGAAGTCAATGTCTTCAACCTAGAAAAACAAACTCGTAAGATAAGTGATCAAACATTTGAGGTAAATTTTGTTGAAAATAATTGTGATGAAGAGAGTGAAGATACAGAAGATGAGTCACTGATTCTTAATGAATTATTTAGAATGAATGCGATTATCTTGATGAGAAGGCATATGTCGGAGATCCTAAAGTTAGAGTACCCTTTAAAAAGGAAAATTTGATTTGAATATCTTCACTTTCGATGAGCCAACCAATAATGTATCACATGAGAATATAGTTCAAGAACCTCCGATTGACATACTCTTTGAAAACCTCTTCGAAGAAGAACTCATGTGTTTGGATGAACCAACTAGGGATCTTTTGGTTAATTACACATCTCTAAGGGAAAGTGTTGACCTAAGCTTTGAGGAGATATATGGAACTGAGTTAGAATTCCTAGGCATTCATAGTAAGGAAGTTCCAACTTAGAAGTGTGGTGGTGATCAATTTTGAATAATAAATGTAGAAATATGAGGAAGGAAAACCTAAAGAAGTTGAGACTGGGAAGGAAGAGAGCTAAAATGACAGAAAAATTGGCCTCCCCACTATGCCCTATAAAGAGGAACCATTGGAATGACGGGAAGAGAGCTAGAGGGATAAGACCGAAAAAGATCTAGGTGTGGGAGAAACTTGATGTTGTACATATTTCTGTATAATATATGCACCTCTTTTACATTTTATTTCATGCATGTATACATTTCTTTCATACATTGGGGACAATACATGAGATAAGTGTGGGGGAGGGTTCTAACATGACTAATATAACTTCAAAAAAAAATTTATATATATATATAAAAACTTTTTGAAAGGTAAGAACAATATTTTGATATATTTTTGTAAGAAATTAAGTCAATTTTAAGGAATAAGAAAATCATAATTAGGATTTCTTACACTTGGTCAAAATAAGATGACTTGTTTGATTTTTAGGGTTAGGAAGAAAATTTGTGAAAGTAATTTAGTCTTGATCTTTACCTTGATGAAATATGCACACTTTATACACTTACACACTTAGGGTTTAAAAATAAAGACTCTTATGCCTTATAAAAAAAGAAAAAAAACTATATGAAAAAATAATAAATCTAATTATTGATTAGCTAGGTGCTTTAGCCTAAGCAAGCCTTGGTATTTATGCAAAAGATAATTAGATAAGTTTGAAATATATATATATAAATCCTCTGATTAAGCTGGGTATTTGTGCCTCATGAAGCATAAGTATTCACGCCTAAAAGGGGTACATTTTATAAATAAAAACCTTGGTTTCGTGGCCTTGTCTGCTTGAGTGTTTAAGTCCTTAGGGGTGTTTTCTCACCTGGTGTGTGCCCTAAAACTGTCCGGTTTGGGTGTCACCGACTAAAGTCTCGTTACATGGGCAGATTAGAAAGCCTAATGAAATTGAGGAATAAATTCTACCAAAAATAAATATAAATAAGGCATAAGAGTTAATGTTAAAGAACCCTTAGTCAAACTTTACAGTCACGATGGTGCATATGACTCAGGGTAAAGTAATAGACTAGATGAGAAAGACAATTTGACTCCTTATTTTGATTGATGACATATTTTTGAATGGAGACTAAGTTTAGAAATGAAAATTTTAATATTCCTATAACTTATAGATTACTTAAACTCTCACAAATATACTTCAAATATTTTCTCTTTTCAAAATGATTTTCGAAAATACTAACTTTTTTCTTTCTTTATGGATTTTGTGGGTGCAATCCACTGAAAACCCTCACGAGACAAAACTCGTCCTCTAGGGGTAACTTAGAGGTTTAACGGCTTGTTGCACATGCTCAGTGCAATCGAGTGACCTGCGAAAGTGGTCCAATAATTGATTAGAATTAGTCTGATGTTTTGCTCGAGGGCGAGCAAAAGATAGGTGTGGGGGTGTGATCAGTCACATATATTGCATATACATTGTCACCTTACCATACTTTTTAGCTAATAAATCCTAATAATAAGTCTTCTTTTTCTTTGTTAAATGTAGGCCCAATTGCTAAAAGAAAGGAAAGAGAAACAAGCCCAAAAGCCAACCAAATTCTGATTTAATTCAGAATAAATTCGAAATCAAGGAATCAGGGCAAAATCTTGACATATCAGAGAGGTTGAAAACCGGTTGAAAAGAATCCTCCCAAATCAAGCGGTTAAAGCCAACAATCAAAGGCTGTTTCGTCAAATCCTGAAGCTGAAACGAGAAAACTAGCAGAAGATATGAGCGAATCACCAAAGAGGGGAGTTCCACCACTTGGGTGTCGCCATCTGGCCACACCAGGGCCGCGGAAACGCGGCGTTTCCGCGGCTTGTTGAAAGCTGTTGGGGGAGCGTTTGCTCCCCTAATCTTCTCATAACCTCACCCCTCTGGTTTTTCCCTATAAATATCATGTTCAACAGAGGAAAAAAAGAGCGAAGACTAGGATTAGAATTTTTGTTTATTCTTTAAGGATTTAGACTCTTTGTTAGATAGTATAGAAGTATTTTTTTTTATAATTTGTAGTTCAGTGCAAACACCAGAGAGAAGAGTGGAATTGAGTGTCTAATTCGTCTTTGAAGTGACAATCAAAGGAGCTTCTACTTGCTTGATCAACTCAACTCGAATTCGGTATGTTCAAGTTTACTTGTCATTCTCTTGTTTGTTTTCATTTCATAATGAGTAGCTAATTCATTTTCTGGGCTCACTAATGGACCTCTTCTATCACCTCTCTCTTGACTGATTTTCATAAAAGCAACACTTTTTGAATCATAAAGTACCGTAGTTAAAACTTCGTTCTTGAAAGCACGTGAGGATTGCTTTATTATAAACTTGGACTTTTAAAGCACAAATCTCTCTGAACTGTTTTTATTCCATACTTGCTTCTTCGCGCTTGATGGTTTAATATTCACTTCTTAATGATTTGTAACGAAAGGGCTTAAGATTTAAATGAAACGATCTTATTGGTTTTGCTTGGACATTAAAAGAAACTAAAGGTTTTTGGTTTATAATAAAAGTGATGCAACCCAAATTTCCTTGAGATAAGTACATAGTTGAGTTAAAAATTAGTGAGCCCAGATCTTCTCCTTCTTATATTAAAATCAACCAAACAATTTTCAAGCTTTTTAAATCACCTTCTCCAAAGCCTTCTCCAAAGTTGCAATTTCTCTTTTAATCATCTCTCTTCTTTCTATTCTCTTTTCAATTAAAAAACGAGCACAATTCTTTGTTATTAAACGAAACATCGAAAAGCTTTCATCGCATTCCTTCTCGTGGACACGACCTGTTAGCCACAAGCTACACGGTAAATCTCTTAACTCTTTGATTTTTACAATCACTTTTATATTAATAAACTGATAAACTCTAATGTGTATCCTTCAGGGTCTGAAATAATGCCCGATACTCATGTTTATACCTAATTCTAATATTGCTGATGTGACCTGATATGATAGAGATGATATTGCTGATAATGATGAGCCAAACAGCCAATAAATGGCTAATATTGCCAATTCTGCTATCAAAAACCTAGAGCCAATACCGATATTGTTACCAAGATTTCAAATCATGGTTTCGTTGTTTCTTATTTTCTTTTGTGATGTGTTCTTGCTTGTCAAAGAGATGCGTTTAATTTATTGGAGGTTTCACCTCCACTTTTGTATTTTGTTTCATCATCACCTCTTTAAGAAAATAAACAGGCATATTCCACTTCCATCGAGAACAAATCAAAATAATAAATGGAAGCACCTAGTCCAGTTTAGTACTAGCACATCATCCAAGACTTGTTGCACAAGTTGCAAACAAATGCCTATCTAGATAAGCATAGTATTATAGTATTATTTATTCAGAACGACACCAAGTTCTTGACGAAAAGAAGAATAAGAATAACTATACTTCAACTCTACTTTTCAAAACAAATTTTCTGTAGAGAATAGCCTCTAAGAATATCCAGTGACTTGACATCAAGAGACATTTTTGTTTGCCACTGATTCATTAGAAACACAGTTGCATGATTGATAAAAGGATGATGTTGGAGACACTACGGATATGTTTTCCCTTTTTTTAGTCCCACGTCACTAAATATATTTCAGCACATAGAAGGGGAGTTTAAACAAAGTTATATTAACTCCATATTTTGTGTGCGAGTGTTTTAATTTTATTTTTTTTACTTTTATTTTATTATATTTTATTTTGGGTGGGGTGGGGCTGGGCAGGAATAGTCATCAATTAAAAGATCCTAATGCACTTTCTCAAAAACCTGATATTATCGGACAAGAATGGTCAGTTGAGTTGATGTTTCAGTGTTTTATGATTCTCTCGTTGGCTCTGCTCAATTTAGCCACCCTATCAACTTGATTAAAAAGCCTTTTGGTCCCCAAAATAGTTCCCTTCCCTCTATGGCCAAGACATGGTGCCATCTTTGATGTCTCATGGGACCTAATATAATGGAGCAGTGTTTAACAAGTTAATAGAGAAATCCTAGTTATTAGTTGGGTGATGTTCAAATGAGGGAGAACATGTATTTAAGCATGGCCACATGAGAAAGAACCAGTATAGATGTTTAGGGCACGTGCAACAAAGACCATTAGTGCACCACTTAGCAGTTACATAATCATAGTTGATGGAGGAGGAAGGCTAAAGGGATAAACCTAAGCAAACATGGATTGAGGCAATTAAAAAAGGGTATGACTAAGGATATGAGATGACCCTTAACAAAGCTGAATGCAGAAAGGGGGTTCATGTCACCAACCCCAAAGGGCCCAAACGATTAGAATAAAACCTTTGTAGATTAGGATAAAGATTGTTCCTTTGTTGTTCATTGTGTTGGCGTTGGTATTGGTGTTCAAATCCTAATTATTGGTCGAGATATCTGCCTTCCTACCTGATCATCATTCAAATAGGTTGTCCCCTCACGATAAAATGTGCATATAATAAACATACTAGTTTGAAAACTTTTCTTAAACACTGCCCTCGTAATAATTCCTTCATATTTTTTATAAGTTCTGTGCAATTACCAATGAGTTTCCTTACAACATGACTTCATAAATCTCACTTTTCAGATTTTATCAGAAACTGGGTACCTTTTTCATAAAACTCGGGTGTTAGATTGTACAGCCCATCAGCTTTTGGGAGTTTTCATAAAAAGCATCCAAACAACAGTTTTGTATTATCTACTCATTTTCAAGTCTCATGGAACCTTTTTTTCTACCTGCAAACCAAACAGCTCCTTTGTGTTTAGCTTCAATCTCATTTTCACGTCATTTAAAAATATGTCTCCTAGGTAAATATGAAAAATCTAAACTTTTAACTGGGAAACCAGTGGGTGCTATAATATTTAAGCTTCACATTTTAGCATTATACTAAAATATGAGCAGCAAGAAACTTCCACGAGCTACTACTTTGTATGCGTGTTCCATGTGTATACACTGAGGACCAACTAAACCCATTATCTACTTATGATAGTCAAAGATATATCAATTTACTAAGTATGCAGTTCCTTTCTCAATACAACTTGCATGATTCTACATGCTTTATATCATTATATGGCATGTCCCCCTTTTCTACCATATATTATTCCGAGGAAATGTGCTCCCATATAATATATCCCAGCAACTATAGAAACGCAATTTCAATATATAAATTAGCAAAAGAAGAATATCTAGGCAGTTAAACCGGAAAACTCCTAAATCCAGACAACTTAATGGAAGTTTATAAGTTATGTGAAACAATGCATTCTTCAGAGTTAGTGTGTGCCTCTGTCCACTACAGAGTGTTGTTGAAAAACTGCATACTTACAAGGAATAGAATATATCATCATAAGGATCAACCCACATTTCCCAAAAATAAGTAAAATTACAAACAAGTGCAAAAATACAATCTATGCAAAAGTAAATTTTGGTTATTTGAGAAGCCAAACCTGTTATATGGGAAGATTCTAGAAAACACGATGAAGGGGTACGTCCTATGTTAGATGCTATGCATTCACTATAACTCCTACATTGACAAAATGCTATGTTAAAAAGTTAATTCTCATAAAAGTACTAAAATAAATATCATTCTTTGAGAAAAGAAAAGAAATCATCTTTTGCGATATTTCACATTGTAATCTTTATCGGACAAAGTAAAATTTCTACTTGTAGAACGCATCTCATCACACCTGTTCAAATCCTTGACTGGAGTTCACAAGAGACATTGTGTAACTTGACCCAGCGATCACCACCTAGCAAATGGTGGATATCTTCAGAAAGTTTGCCAATAGTTACCCTCAAGATTGTTCCCACACCGTGAAATGGGCACAATGTCTCCCTTGATGAAATGAATGGTTCAAGATGAAAGGGAAATGGCTTTTTCTTTTTCCATGTCTAAGTTGTGTTCAGAAAAGAAATGAAGAATTGTTATGTATGGTCTCCCCCAAAAAATTTAAAGCAACAGGAAGAAAAGAAGAATGAAATACTACAAAGAGAGGGGATGGATTTATGTGCTTGTGACTTAGTTCAGCTATTTTGGCAGCCAGGTGAGAAGAGGAAAGAAGATGAAAAAAAGAATGATAAGCTACTATGAAGAGGAAAACAAGAGGGAAAATAGGCAAGAAAAGAGGAGAAAAGAAGAAAGAACAGTAGAAAACAGGAGGAGGAAGACGATGAAAAAGAAGATGGCTGATCATTTAAACGTTCAGTTAATTTTATGCTTCATATTACAGTTAAATTCATTAGTTCATCAATAAGTTACTTGTTATATATTAGATGCTTGATTCAGTTTACTTTTTATGTACTCAAACTACTTGCAAATGTAGTTAAATGTCCCTACAAAGTTCACTTTACTTGATTACTTTTACCTTTAGCGAGCTGAGGAATACTTAAATGGCCATATTTTACTGAAGCCTGGGGCTATATATTCAGCACCCAAATTATTTAAATGACTATAATGTGCTGGAATGTGGGGCTTTACCTTCAACACCCCCACACCACCCCCCTCCCCCTAGATTGATCTCTCTTATTCAAAGAAGGCAAAAAAACTATTTGTGATAAGTAAAATACCAATACGCATAATAGCTAAAATAAACTTTATGATGCCCCATTAATTATACACAAGGCTGACACAAAAACGGAAAATACTAGCAAAGGCAGTTAATACACTAATTATTATAGACTATATAAATCAGTAATCCCACCACTGATCATATTATGCTGATCTTATAAACATATGGAACAAAACATTGTAGGTTGCGACACCTACCAGATCAATAAAATCAAGAGCATAAGATAATTAATACATGTGCAATGTGGATTCATTACTGCTACACTAGATAATAGGCTAATGGTGATAACTTTTTTAGATGTGTAGTGATGGTTGTTTTAAGAAATCACACTAAATTAGTCTTGTAGCTGAAGACATAATTTGGATTAAAATAAATCATGGGGTAAACTTACAGGAACCAAAAATAACAATAATAGTAGTGATTACTTTGTTTGAAAGCTATAGGAAAGGAATCAGTTCCATCCCATATAAAAAGCCCCATTCACCTTCAGAAAATTCACGGACATGAAAAACCTGTGCCACAACTAAGGAAAAGATGTCTTTTAAGTTGTGTTCACTACTTGCACAAGAACGGATAGTATTTAGCAGAACTGCTTACCTTGCATAGCATATCGAAAACTTTACCGATCTCGATGTTCCTTAGCAAAGAGAGATCCGCAGTTGCTGTCATACCTCAACAACCAAGATGTGAACAGAATGATCATGTCACGACATAGAAGAAATGGGAGGACATTATATCATAAACAAATCACACTTTTTGGTGTCAATAAAGACAAAATTAGCAATAATGGTACTATAAGCTCGAGGACATTAACTAGGCATCTTAGATATTTTTGAAGATATATTGCATCATTTGATAGAAGACAGGAGCTGTCTCTTAAAACAGGTGATTAAAGAAAAAGGATGGTGGAGCTGTTGATGCAGTCCCCACTGCCTTTTGTTCTTGTTGTCCCCATCATAGTTGTTATTCTTCTAGTTCTTGGACCATATGATAAAAGAAAGGGATAAAAGCAACAGACTAAATAAACCTTGCTGAAAATATTATGGTATGCATTCAAAATTGCCACTTGCAAGAGACAATTGAAAGAATTTTGCTCCTTTTTTTTTTGGTGGAATAAACTGGACATGTCCAAAATAGACCTAAAAATCAAACAAAAACTTCAACAATGCACCATGATGTCCAAAGTATTTGATGCAACTTAACACATAGTGCATCCATATAATATAGGAAGTATTGTGCAATAAAAAGGAACTGATTAAGATTTCACAGCATGTCTACCTGCATCATCAGACTGTTCAAGTGAAAGTGTCCTTAGCTTCTCTAATAAATCATTGGCACGATCAGTAGCACAGCAATTTGCAGAAGTCTGACACGGATTAAGGCCCATATTAATTTCGCATCAAACAATGCAAATGAAGAGAATCTCTTTTGGAAAAGAAAATAGACGTCCCCATTGAGAATCTTCATCTGAAAAAGAAATGCTTCCAAGATTTGAGACTTCTAAGTAGCCATGATGTATAGGGAAATCTTAGCATAGCAACTAGGGTTAAAGAAAAGTTAACAAAGAAATGGTTAAGCATTCTATAACTCGATTATAGTTCTCACCAAAAAATGGCAAAGAAAGTCTATCCACATGAAACAGTATGAATATTCTAAATAAAGTCATCATCCGTTAAGAAAAACAAAGAAAGACGGGTATGCAAAGCAATAGATGTTTCAAAAGGCTCGAAGCTTCAAGTTTTTGACCATCAAATTAATGCAACTATACAGATACATATCCCTCAAGAAACCAAATTCGAACATAGACAAGGCCAGTGGCAAAGCATAATCAAGCAAAAGTTCCACGAGGACAGTAATTATATGTCAACAGTCACATTAGTTGTGCCAATATTTCAGGCGAAGGCCTCGTATACTCGTGGTGGACTGTAAAAGAGAAGGGATGATACAAGGGTGAATCATCAGATTGGGAGGTGCATTTCAAGATGTCTAGGGCACAGTATTAAACTTGCACCTTGCGGTCTTAAGCTACTAGCACATTCTACATAGTTTGGGGCCCTTTCAAATAAATAAAACGTGTTGCATTCATTATGTATGTGTTTTCCGACTTTCTTCCCAAGCAACATATTACCATAAGTGGAAAAAGTCCAGATAATCACTACTGCCAATGCCTTTCAAAGTATCTATATCAGTTGATCTAGCTACATGAACCTGCAATAGGTTTACCCGATACTATCCTTGGTGACATTACAAAAGCCAACACAAAAGCTGACATAACCATCAAAATCCACAATTTTATTGTTGAAGTCCAGAAAACAGAGAGAGAGAGAGAGAGAGAGAGAGAGAGAGAGAGAGAGAGAGAGAGAGAAGAAAATAAAAGGGTTTTTCTTTTATTTAGAAACATGCCCCCCCCCCCCTCAATTATTGATATTGCTAATTGACCCCTCAAACTTTTTGGGTCTTAGAAATTTATTCCATCATTGTTACCTTTTACGAATAAAAAAGAATTTTATTTCTGTTAAAATGCTTAATAATTTCAAATGACTAATTTATCTTTTCTACTATCTAATCCTAACCCGAATCTAACCTAAGCTAATTTTAATACTGATCACCCAGCTACCCCACCCCCCACGCCCATCAGACCACAGCTTAAACCGTCTCCGCCCCTGTCAATAAAACCAAGCTACCAGTAAGATACTCAAACTCCTCTTTCCCTTCTCTTACAAATTTATGTTTTACTTAAGCTCTTCTCTTCCTTTTCCTCTTGCTGCCACAATGGCCACCTCTTCGAACTTCGAAGCTCTATAACTCCTCTGACTCTTAATAATACCACCACCAGCAACCCATCAAAAGAGTTAGAATGAATTGAATAATTTCCATACAATACAAAATAAATGTACTCTTGAACAAAAAAAATAAAACACGTCCTAAACAACACCAACAAAAGAGACTACCTTTTATCGAGTAAATTTTAGATGACAGTGCTGGATTCAATAGCTACCTCGACTTGATGAAGACAAATTATGTCTCCAGCAGACTTGACACTTGGCAGGTCTTCTTTCTTCAGAGCAAAAAAATTCACTGAAAGTGCTTAAGCTGAACAAGATGGGTCGACAATCTTCAATATAAGATAGAAATCTGTAGAGAAGCATCCAATAACCGACAGAAATAAGATACTCGAAGAGGAACGTCTTATTGCAATGACTTTCCACTAGTAAATATTCAATAAAACAGTAAACATAATAAATAAATAAATAAATAAACATAGAACTATGAATTTAAAATCTTTTGAGGTTTCATCAAATGCATGGGATGAGGTGATAAAGAAACATTACATGAAAATCAAGTTTGCTTATCCTAAATACAGTTCAAAAGTCAGTAACCATAAAATGTTATTTAGCATGGAAAATGTAAAAATGCTTTTAACTGAAAAGGATGCAAATAAAATGGTGACTAACTCCAGATCTAGCTCTTAACTGATGCCTATGTTGGCTAAAATTGGTTGAGATCTCTAAGCTCTCCATGTTTGAATGGTTCTTGCATGCAATTTCCCAAGGAAATGTTAAATTATACAAATATATTCCCAACAAATTAATCATTGGTCCATAGCAATCATATGGACCTGACGGGGTAAAAAAAAGAATCCATCAAGCCCTTTAGTATAGTGAAATCATCCCACAGCTCAATCTTTTCACCACTTTCAAGAATAATATTCACTTCACGACCTTATGGGCACATAAAAAACTAATATTTATGCCCTAATTCAGCCAAAAAAAATCTCTTTTTTGCACGTTAATACATCCCCATTCTATACCCCGCAAAAAAAAAAAAAAAAAATCCCAATTTTGAATTTTGAATTTTTTTTAATAAACCTCTAAAGAACTAGCGTTTATGACCTAGGTCACGGAATGAAGTTTTTTTTTCATCCCTATAAATCCGTTAAAGATTGCCAAAAAAATCACAAAAGGATCGAATCTTAAAAGACCCAAAACCCCCGAGACCCAAAACCGAGTCTTTCTAATTGCCCATCATTTTGTTCCCAGAAAGAACACCAGAAACCCTAAAATTTTCCCGGAGAGGAATCAAAGAAGACGAGAACAAGGAATTAAAACTAGGGGGTTTAGAGAGAACGAAACGGTCCCTTTGCTTCGCCTTGGGAGCCCAATCTCGCAGATCTTTGCGAAGAGATTCAGCTTCATGTTGACCATCTTCTTGGCGTTGGGAGATAGACGTAATCGCTCGAATTATCCGCCATTTTGCGAGCTTTTCTGCAAGTTGGAGCCATCACTCAGTGAGTGGACAGCGCGCGGTGTTGAGAACCTCTCTGAGAGCGGGAAGGCCATTGAGAAAGTGACGTCACCACTATAAAAAAAAAAAAATTCACGGATGAAAACAGCGAATGGACAAAATTTTTATGCGAGTCAGACGAGAAAATCTCTTTCTCGGTCAGTTTTTAATAAAAATAAAACTAATGCACTGCTATTATGAATCGAAAACCAATCAATCAATCAGAAGGAAGATGAAGAGAGAGAGGAAGAAGAATAAGAAAGGAGGGGAGAGCAGAGAGAGGAAGAATAATAAGAGGTTTGACGCGGCTCTCTCGTGGATGAAGACAGACAGGCAAAATTTCTATATAGATGACTAGAAAAAATCTTCCTTCAATCGGTTTTGATAAAATAAAATAAAAAATACTGTTTGACAGTGAAACCGAGCGGCGTAGAGGGGAGACGGGGAACAGAGGGGAAGAAGGGGGAAGATGAGAGAGGGGGAGGAAAGAGAGGAGAAAGCAGGAAGGAGGGGGCGGGAAGAGGGGGAGGGGAGGGTTGCTGGAAGAGGCGAAAGGGCGGATCTCTCTAACTCTCTCTCTCTCTCTCTCTTTGGTAGACAGACAGACGGACAAAATCGAAAAAAAAGTCACAGGAGAAACCTCGCTTCGCTCGATTTGATAAAACTAATAGACCGCCGTCAGACAGTGAAAAACTGACCAGCAGAGGCGACAGCTGTGAGAGGGAGAGAGGAGGCAGAGAGGGGAGGGGGGAGAGCGAGAGAGGGGGGAGAGCGAGAGGAAAGCTAGAGAGAGAGGAGATGAGGGGAGGCGAAGAGTCAGAGAGGGGAGGGAGAAAAAGGGTTGCTGGTTTTGATTATTGAACACGACCATATGTGTTATCAACTGTGATGCCCGCTACCCATAACAACTTGGCCTGAAGAATGCATAAACACCACCCATAACATCTACACTGTAACCCCTGCCGGCAAACGAGAAGCAAGATTCTTTTTCATTCAATTTAATATACAGTATGCTCTCCCATGACCACAAGAGACTGCCCACATAATGACACAAAAGGGAAGGTGCAAGAGAGCTTGGAACCCTGCTTTTCTTTACACATCAATTTCCTCCTCTCCTCAACTCTTTGTGTTCATGATTTGAGAGCGGCTTGCAGTCTTCTTTTCTCTTCCTCCTCTTATGGGAATACAGGATGACGTTAATGCTCCAGCTGCATACTAATAACTTTCACAAAAAGTATTCGGTGCACAGGAGCCATTGGATTCATATCAAGTCTAATCACGCGACGAATTGTATGTGAACCCGCCGTGCAACTTATTTCGAAGATAAACCAAGATTTCCATCAAAGGTATAGCCAAAAGTGCGGTCAATCTTGGAAGTATGGCGAGCAGACATGTTGAGCAAATGCAGCCATATCAACACCAAGTGCCTTACTAAATATGGACGGCAAAGTTACCATCAAAGGCATAATCTTGGAGTAATGAAATATTCAGCAGCATTTTATAAAGTTCCATCGCAGAATATTATCTGGTTTTAGCTAAAGCACCGACATAACATAGCAACATGAACATTAAAAATCCAAACCCAAACTATGTTCTTCATTTACGAGTCCAATATACTGAATTTTCAATCTTTTGGCTGTAAGAGAGTATTGTGCCCATGGATCTAGTTTGCGTTGGAATGGTCTGGGTGCCTCATCTTGTAAAATGAGGTCCAGCTTCACCAGTCCAAAGCTAACTGTAACAAGATTAACTGCCACTTGGAACAACAAAGCATCACAACCTGATTTTCTGCCTGCAGCTTTGTTCGGGTGATAAATCCTCAGTGCACTTCACATCACTCTTCAACGACAGTCACTATCTCATATTCCACCAAAGATAGGTTGTTGTCCTCTTTCACCTGGAAATCAGCAGCATCAATGACTTCAATACGGCCCCACTTGTCAACAGCAAGCCGCATCGATCCCTTGAACATGTCAATCTTTGCATTTCTCAGGGTAACTGTTGCGCCCACCCTCATCAAGTCAACTGGACATAAAGAGATCTCCGATTGTTGATTTGTTAGGTAGATAAACAAGGACTAGAAAGAAAATTGGAGAAAACATCAATATACACTATTTTTCATGGATAAGTGTGATACTTTATAATCTCTCCAGATTAAACAAGCAAGCTATCTTATAAAGGCAATCGCAAAATGGAGATGTATTAAGTAAAAAAGAAGAAGGATAAATGTATCAAACAGAAGTTCCCCGTGTGGCACCAAGGATTAACATGAGATCAATGCATCATTCAGCAAAACCTTTCGCCGGCAACTTGAACTGATTTTAACTGTGAATTTAAATAAATTCATATCCATTGCTTCCCACTTGAAGCTTCTATGTTCCTCTCTCATATCTAACCTTCTTTTTCAGGTCTCAATCCAACAACTCGTCAAGAGCACCTTTCTCAAGTTTTTCCACAAATATTTTTCAAATACTAACAAGAAAGTACTGGTTGCTGGAAATGAAACGTGCTTACCAAAATGTGGTGGTTGCACAAAAGTCTGCCACCTACGCCTACTCGTTTATTCTGGCTCTAGATTTGAACTTTGTTAGGTCATCTCCTCCGATTCCTCCTAAATGGCGAAGCACGAACCATCAGCCAGTTCAAAAGCATTACAAATCTTCTTAATAAGTTAAGGGTGAATGTGAATACTAGTAAAAATCAGGTTTTTGGGTCTTCTCTAGATTTGGAAGCGACAAGATTTCCAGGAAAACTGATGTGGGACGGAGGGGGATTTAGGGTTTGTGGTGGGGATTTTTTGTGGAATTGGGGAAGAACAAGGATAGAAAGAAAAGATATGATCGCAGATCGCAACTCGAATCTCAGCTTCACCGCTTGGTTTGATTAATCCATGAGATTAAATCAAACACAAAATTTTCATTGGAAAATAAATTTCATTTAATTCATCGTTTCATTCTCAAAGTCCATTACATGGCTATATATAGCCTACAAAACATACACCACACGGGCAATTATTGATAGGATCAAATCTACTCAAATCTAATCCAAACTAACTCCTAAATCTTAACCAAATCTACTAAATCTAATTCAAATAAAATTCTAAATCATACTAAATCTGGATCATTCGCTTTTCCCATCATTCTCCCCGACTTGAAAGCATTCTTCTCTGGTGAATGCAGTGGTAATCAGTAAGGCAAGCACAACCGAGTTGAACCTCATCACAAATTCTCAATCGGATCAAGGTGGTGGTTGGGGAATCATCATTGCATCATGGCTGAACCAAGGTGGAGGGGTGAAACTGACTTTCGTGACACACTTGCTTCAAAGGATGGCAGCTCGAGCAATGCACAGGCAGCAGACAAAGACGCATCCTCCCGAATGAGAACCAAATCAACTGTACTTCGCACCATGAATAGCTTGATCTCCATTGACTCTGTCTCCTGTAGAAAAATCTGCAAAGGATCGTACAAGTTAGGCGATCTCAGAGACACAGGAACCCTCACAGCTGGCGAAGTTAGCACTAGCTCCATGGCAATCTCGCTGGTAGATCTACTGAAGTCTCTACAATAGGTTTTTCTATCTCTGGCTCTGACTCTGGCTCAGGCTCATTAACAACTGCAAGCTCTGACTATGGCTCTGGCTCAGGCTCAGCTGCAACTTCTGGTTCTGGCTCGACTATGTATCAATTTCTGCAGCTTGACTTGCTACATATCTCTCTAAGGCCTCCTGATGCTCAGTGCAGATATCAGTAATTGATCGGTTGTCAGGCTCGGGCTCAACATTGGAATCATTGTAATATGCCTTAAATACATAAAGAAGGTGTAGTCGTGTAGAACATACAAACTACGAAGATGATCTGGTAAGACAAACCAACATTGATCGTCGATATGGATGTCTCTCCACCACCAATAAGCATGCACAATCAACCTCATTTGGATACAATGGTACTTCTGCTAAAAATGTCAGGGAAAAATAACTGAAGATTTCTTCAACAATATTTTCCCACTTTTCACACCCATCATGAGAATCCCGAAAATACAGGATAGCCGCATACATATCGTGTTCAACCTCCTTGTCATCAGCATCAGTATTTATGTATCTATCATAAAAGTAAAAGCCCATAGAAAAAAATTAAGTGTATAAAGATAGAAGTTACCCAAGAATCTCAGCGGCTCGAAGAGGACTCGAATAGGACTGAAAACAGGGTCTGAAACGCTGATCTTCTATTGCAGGAACGATATCGGCACCAAATATGGGTTTGTAGAAGTCAGACCTCTTGTACAACTGCTGTGAACTCTTTATAGTAGCTCCGGGACTCAGTCACGCACCCAACACTTCTGACAGAACTCGAATTGGACTTCAAACGGTCGAGAAATAGCCTCTGGAATGCGAGTTTTTTTGCAGGCTACTGTTTTGGTTCAGCAAGTTGACTCGTTCTGAGTTGGCTGAGTCGGTTCACTGAATCGAGTTGGCTGAGTCGACCGAGTTGAATCAAGAGCGGGTTGTGTTCGGGTCGGGTCAATTAGACTATACTCGATCTAAACCGAACACTAGAAGTATGGGTCGGTTTCTTATCAGGTTTATTGACTAACCCTATAAGGATCCGACTTTGAGTTTGGGTTTGGGATATAAACCTGCAACCCACTCTTTCTTTTATTAGATTCGAATTTGAAGAAGAAACTCGCAACCCATTTTCTTCTTATTTACTCGACACCCTAGAGTTTCTCAAGCCTGTTCGTGGCAGCGGATCTGAGTGGCAACGGCGGTAGATCTGCGGCGGCGATGGCGGGTGATGCTCCGGTGACTGCGGAGGGGGTGATATTCCGAGAATGAAGGAAGAAGATGATGATGGCGAGGCCATAGGCGCTAGAATATGGCGGTGACACGCCGGAGGAGCTCGGAGGACGGCGGCGAAGGCGTCGAGCTAAGGACGGTAGTGCCTTCGTGCGACGGTAATGAGGTGGGAGTCACAACTAGGTCGTCGGCAAGAGCGGGGAACTTCGACGATCACAGGAAGAAGAAGACCGTGTCGGAGAGGTGTCGTCGCTCGTCGGTGAAGGTGGAGCAAATGGCGCGGAGATTCTGCCCTGGAGGTTGAAGACGAAGGCAGTGGGAAAGCTTGTGCTCGACAGCGATATTTTCGGCAGTGATCTCGTCAGATCTGAGCGCGAGGGCACGAGGATGACGGTGGAGTGATGAAGATGACGGTGGAATGATGAAGACGACGGTGATGAGCGTGGTGGCTTGTAGATGTTGATGTTGGTGTGGATCTTGATGAGGTTGCTCCGGCGAAAAGCAATGGCGGGTGTTGGATTTAGCGAAAGTTGTGGCCGGCAGCGGAGGCATTGTCGGAGGAGGAAGAGGTTGTCAAAGTTAAGATGTGCAGGCAAGGACGTCCGAGATAAGATCTAAGATCACCAATGAAGGCAAGGGGGTATGGGGAAGGCGTGGTGCAGATCGGAGGAGTTCAGCGGAGATCGAAGATCGATGGTCTTGGTGATGTCGGACGATGGTTGCGGCGTCGAGGATGACATTGGTGGGCGAAGATGGCGTCGATGATGGAGGGTGTTGGGAGATCTTGAACTGGTGAAGACGAAGAAGATGAACAGTAACAAGTTGTTACTGTTCACAAAACAGGAATTTTTTTTTTGAATTTTCGGCTGAGATTTCAATCGAATTTTGGAACAGTAAATTTTTTTTAAGAGGTTTTTTGTGGAAGAAAAAAACAGAATTTTTGACTCTGATACCAAATTGATGTGGGACAGAGGAGAATTTAGGGTTTGTGGCAAGGATTTTTTTGGAATTGGAGAAGAATAAGAGTAAAGAGGAAAGATATGATCGCGGATCGCAACTAAGATCTCGGCTTCAATGCCTGATTCGATTAAATCATGAGATCATATCAAACAACACAAAATTTCTATTGGGAAATAAGTTTCATTTAATTTATCGTTTCATTTTCAAAGTCCGTTATATAGCTATATATAGCCTACAAAATGTGCATCACACGTACAATTATTGATAGGATCAAATCTAATCCAAATTAACTCCTAAATCTTGACCAAATCTAATAAATCTAAATTCAAATAAAATTCTAAATCATACTAAATCTGGACCATTCGCTTTTCCATCAAAAACTTTTGGTGATCATTTGGCTAATGATATTTTTTTTCAAGAAAAGAAAAGAAAAAGGGATCTGTAGTGTCACAGCAGGTGACCTGCCTTCAGTGAGCATTATTGGTGAAGTTGGATGGAGATTTCAAGATCTGAGACACTGTTGGAACTTCCTAGGGTAAAAAAAAAACCACACCTGTATCTTGGCCGTTGAAATCTGAATCCAACGGCTAAGATTAAGAATGTTGCCTTCAAATCAGGCAAGGCTACAGGCAGTGACACTGCATATCTAAGAAGACAATCTTGAAAAAGAAGATATATGTATAAAATAAAATACATCTTGTGACTAAAAGAGACTTTAAAAAAAAGACTCACAAAAGGCATTTCTCAAGATTTCTCGCAAAAAAAAATTTCACATGCTGACTAACTGGTTGATGGAAATGAAATGTGATTGCCAAAATGTGACGGTGACACAAAATTATGTCACATGAATCTCATTTATTCTTGCTCTAGACTTGAACTTTGTTAGAAGGTCATCTCCTCCAATTCCTCTCAAATGGCAAAGTACACTCTATCAGCCAGTTCAAAGCTTCATGAATCTTCTTATTAAGTAAAAAAGCTACCATGGAATGTGGCTACCGGAAAGTTTTTGGGTTTTCTCTATATTTGGTGGTCACAGGATTTCTGAAAAACCTAAACACTCACTGGCTATTTGGCTAACAGTAATTAAAAAAATAAAATAAAGGCATAGGTGTAAAATAAAAATACATGTGACTAAAATAGACAATAACAAATTTCAAAGTTTTAGCCAAGGTAGAACTTTTAATCCGCAATTTTACAAGAACCAGCAAGATATCAATATTTGACACTTATTTCTTTGCATTAGTTATTGTATTGATGAATTTAACAGGCTCATTATACTAGTTCATGCCATTAAAGAAGGGATAGTGTTTACAGAGATGAATAAAATGCTTTAGAATTAGTATGATGGAAAACATTGTCCCTGGGATGTCAATTTTTGAAAAAACTATGAGGAAAAAAGGCATAGTCCATATCTGATGTCGAAGAAATGTCATATCTGCTGATGCCCAAGAATTGTCTACGCATGAACATTTTTCGCTAGATCAAACATTTCTCACAATGGTGTAAATGAGAACGATGATGTGCATAGCATTAAAATTGGATAGTTGAAGTCGAGAACTGTCTGCACTACCATATGACCTTTGGATGTCTGTGAGGCTGAAGGAAATGAAGAAAAATTTTATAATCCATAGGACCAGCTACTCTTTACGGGTAAGAATCTTAGGTGATTAAGGAAGTTCGAAAAGACTTTAGATGAAATGAGAATGTTAATACAGAAAAGTGGCAATACACTAAACAAAGAAAAAAAAATCAGTGCATCAATAAAAAGTCAAGCGACTGAGGATAAAATTAAGGGGAATCCTTCGAGATGGTTTGAACTTTGGACATATGCAGCAAGGACAATCAGTATGTCAGTTGGTAGTTGATGAAGAAATAATGATTAGAGATATACCTGAAATAACATGGCTGATGGTAGCTGCTTGTTACACATAACTGAATTGAAAAAAACTGATCCCAAATATTGGGGAAAAGGCTTTGTTGCTGATGTTTATTCTATGATCTTAAGAGACTTCAAAATTCTCCTAGCCTAACAATTTCTTTTTCTACAAAGAACTATAAGTTACTTTTCAATATAAAGACAAAATCATCTCTATGGTTTATATGTACATCCAAGTGCACCCAAGTAATCTCACATTACTTGTGGATACAACCATATTGCATTGTTAAAGGCTCTTGTAATCATGCAAGCGGTTTGGGGTTCAAATCTCATTCACATCAGACTAATATCTTTTTCTAAAAAATAAATTCTGGTAATATTCCCTGCAAATGTCAAAATCATGATTTGGGAAGGGGGGAGGAGGAAGAAGAAGAGAGGGGATGAACACGCAAAATTGCACACAAATTTCTCAAAGATCCACCTTAATCTCATCAACATCTAAAAATCTAAACAGGATACAACTCTTCCTTGTAAAATTGGTCAATTAGTAATCTATGTGCACTTGCCAGATCCTGGTACCTAAAACACTCATTCTATCAATAAAATCCTCATCATTGATCAATCAAAAGTGCACAAACATTGCATACTCAACTTTCAAAGGTATCAAAGAATAATTCCTTATTGTGCTTAGATATATAGAAAACACATCACCGTACCTCTTCATCTAAACTCTTTCCAATCTATGCATTTGGAGGCTGGCTCCTCAATTGCACGAGGATAAACTGCAAAAGCCTAAGGTAGTTTTTATCAATCAACTTGTTATCAAGACTCTATGGCATTCGGCCTACTCTTGTTGACGGTTATTTGGCCAGGAATTTGGCACCAAATTGTCAAGCGCTGACGTCAACATCTGATCTAAAATTGGTCAATTCCTTCAATGAAGCTTTTTCAACTTTGGGCAGTGCTCCATAGCTGATCCTGTTCTAATGGGAAAAATCAATGACAACAGTGGAAAAAAGCAATGACGATAATGACAATAATAAAGAGTTTTTCTGTTCAAGCCACTTGAGGAAGTACACTCCTTGAGGTGCTATAGATTGCAAAAACTCTAAAGTCTTATAGGTGTCAAAGCCACTTGAGAAGGTTACACTCTTGAGGTGCTACAGATTGTGAAAATTCTAAAGCTATTATAGTTGTCCTCAAATATAAATCAAATTCAATCCGAGCAAAAATTAGAAGAAACCTCAATAATGCAAGACCATCTAAAAACTATTTTCATCAGCCAATACAGATAATTTCAAATGGCTCAATCATGAAGCAGGTAAACTAGGTTAGGAATTTGAACACCCTAGAAATACAAATATGTTTCTTAAATTCAATTCCAGGTTGAAATTAGACGAGGAAGAGAATACCAACATTAAAATCCTAAAATTATAATTCCATAATCATTTAACTGCTATTTAATTCTCTAAACCCCTTCCCTTCAAGCATTGCTGATAGCCAAATCCATTTAAGACTTACCCCGATTGCATGGTTTGCCTTGATGGAAACATACCCCAAACTAACTTGGAATAGCCAATTGCAAATATAGAAAATGAATTCAAAATTGGAATACAGAAATTTGATCACATACTAGACATACATCAATAAATAGATACATGAAAACAGATGAGCATGCTATTTGATTGGTGTTAAGCATTACATTCCAATTTTCCAATTCATCAATGAATAGGCGTAAAGCTAGCATACTATTGATTATAAATCAAAATTGATAGAGTTAGAATACCGAAAACAAGTTAATGTAACAAGGTTTTTCATGTGTATGATACCCAAAGTGTAGTTATGTGGAAATGTCAAAAGGAGTAATGGTATCCAAATTCATATAAGAATTGTTGCTTATAATTTGATCTCTATGAAGGATGCCCGCTCCTCTCTGGATTAAACAACAAACTATGGTACCACGTCAACTGAAAGTTTGATTTTGAAAGAAAACACCCACCTTGCTCATTCCTGGCAGTAAAGACAATTATTCCAGTTTCATCTCCCACCAAACATTCTGCAATATGCATTTGGCGTGGCTGAGGCCCATCTCGGCGTCCCTTCTGAAGTACCACCTTCGAACTCACCACTTTCACGGTCAGGGTATGGCCACTCGTACCAGGCCTAAGCTGGTCAACTTTAATAAACACTGGTTTCCTCATTTCAGGCTTTGAATCTGCCATTTCTTGGAAGCAAACACTGGACTGCAGTGGCCAAATTTACTGACAGCTAATTAGAGGACAAAGGTGTGGTATTGCAAAATATCCATGCTTTCATAAAACAAAATGAAATTTCATTCTGCACCTGAGATAAAAAAAATCTAACCAGAGCCAAATTCTAATATAGAAATATAGAGAAAAAAAAACTATATTCACCAAGTTAAAGTTAATATCCATGTTTCAGCAGTAAAAATGAGAGTTTTTGGATTTTAATACACAACTCTAGTCTTGTTACACCCAATAAATAAACCCTACCAATAACACAGACACCACAGTGCGAGCACCCTTGCACGCATAATGCAGAGGCAAAAGAGTTCATGGCTTTCTAGTGTCAAGAGTTTAATCCTTGCTGAGCTAATTTAAAGATCATTTACTTAATGATGCCAGCAATGAAAGAATGACTCAAAAGCAACATCAGATCATACTCATGCTAACACACCAACAAGATAAGGACTCACGGTCTCAAGAAGAAGCCATGAGTTCTAATAGAAAAATGGCAACCATATCTCAAGATCAAGAACAACCCATACTAAATAATTTCCATGCGTGTACAGAATATAGGTGAACTATGATACTACCAAGCCAATTCATTATTGATCCATGATATAATAAAACAATAGTCACTTACATCAACTCCTTTTTTAACTGCTGTCAAATAATTTCCATAATAATTGTACAAAATTGCGTTAAATTTTCGTTATGCCACAAAAGTCTACTCATTAAAAATCTTAACAGCCGCATCTGATTTTTTACATATAAATCATGTAGCATTCTACTGATTCTTGCCATTTCTGAGTAACAGTACAAAAGGCCCAATCTTTTATGAGAAACAATAGCACAAAGGTCGATTTCATTGTCAAGTTTAGACCGTAAATTCTTCCAAAGGTCGAGGGGAAACGTACAAAACATCAGAAAATTGAAGCCAGTGAACCAGTTATTTCTGATCGAAGGGACGGGATCCATTTCGCAACAAATCCAACAAAAAGGAAAAAGGGGGAGGAAATCAAATCGAGAGAGAGGCAAATTAGGAAAATATGGACGATAATAAACACAATAAATGAAGGAAAACCATGACGTTTAGCTTACCGTGGACCGATGCTATCGATTTGCAGCGATGAAAGAAGAATCGGGGTTGGGACAGGGATCAATTCGACGCCGTTTTATCTCCGCCAGTGGGAGTGCAGGGCTAGGGCTCTGGTCTGGTAAATACAGGGGCCGCCCGCTTCAAGGCCTGTATAAACATGGTCCCCTGTAGGGTCTGCTATATGCTTGGGCCTAAAGTGCCGGCCCAAGTTGACCTATTTTCTTATGTTTTTGGTGCCATTTTGATCTTTATTTATTTCTTTTCTCTTTCTTTCCCCTTTTTGACTGAGCAAGAATCGAATCTTGGACTTCTTGTGTAGTTATGATATAATTTTATACTGTAACGTTAGTGCTGCACAATAAAACACAACTTGTATCAATGTGCTCAAAAAACAACCTGACTTATACCGAAGTCTATAGTACCCTTAAAGAGAGAGAGTCATTGTATAATCTCTTTCCTTGTTCTCTCCAAGTGAGAAGGCTTTTCATTTCAATGAGCTTTTTCCTCTATACTTATAGTACATCCTGAGATTTATAGCTCAGAGAGCGTGAGTATGGCCTTCGTTGCGTCCGAGACTCCCAAACTGCATTGGCTAAGCCGCTTTCTTTTGTCGCCACCTGCTTGAGGTTTTAGAGGTTGTTGTGTGGGCCACTTCCGATGAATGGGCTATTAGCTAAATCGATAAAGAGGTGGACAATTTTCCCAGTGTTCTATTAAGTCCGAGAGAAGAGCAATAG
The DNA here is from genome assembly GCA_038442645.1 of Agave tequilana. NCBI lineage: Eukaryota > Viridiplantae > Streptophyta > Magnoliopsida > Asparagales > Asparagaceae > Agave > Agave tequilana. The sequence continues at coordinate 85,185 of JAVJIF010016986.1, read as the reverse complement.
ATCAGTTATTAACTTCTGTGAAATTCCCCTATTTCTAACGTATTTGTTTTTCTAGATGAAAAAGTGGATATGAGATTAGCAAGCAAGTATAAAGTCCACGAGATAAGGATCACACGTGGGGTCTGTTTGGTTGTCGTAATTGACTGTAATTCGTAAGTTGTAAATGGTAAAGTCTTTTACATTTGTAAATGAGTTACATGCATGTAAGCTTTATGGTGTTTGGTTGGTAATATAAAGTTATAAGTGAAAAAGTGTATTGTGCTCTACGGTGTTTGGTTGTCGTAATGTGTAAGTCGTAAGTGAAAAAGTTGATCACAAAATTAACTATTTGGTGATTTAAAAAGTTTTATTATTGCAAATAAATATTAAAAATGCTAAATATTAAAAAAAATTTAATAGTAACATAAAAAAATAATACAAATTTGCATGACCACAAAATTAACTGTAACTGGGCTGTAAGTGAGTGGTAATTGGGTTGCAAGTGAGGAGTAATTGGGTTGTGTAAGTCTTTTACGAATTACGGTCCAAACAAATGCCGAAGTTGTAACTGAGTTGTAAGTCATTTACGAATTACGGACTTTTACGCGGAAAAAACGGCCCCGTGATGTCCTTGCTTACTCCAGTAGTGTTTAGCATCAGAGAATGATGGGATTTGCTACAAAACTATAGCGTTGCTATCAATGAGCTTTTTATCAAGGTTTTCGCTGTTACATAATTTTTTAAATTTTGTCATGAAAGTTTCCATTTTGTTGCATGAGATGGGATGTCATACACAATTTGTGCTCGAGAAGCTTAGCAAAACAAAACTAATCCACTAATTTTAATTGGCCTCGGTTTGTCACCATCAAAATAAACACGATCATGAATAGATCTGCCATGAAACCTTTACAGATTATTGCCGTATAATCTCATACACAATAAAGAAGATCTTGATATTTACATTTTATAGTGATAATTTTTGTTTTCTCTCTAAAAAATTACGACGCGCTATTTTTTTAATAAGAAAATCGGATGGAGATCGCCCTCAGTGTCTAACGCCCGATTCCGCGGGTACAGAGACGTTACTGTGACGTATATACGCAGAGCGGAAAAACCCTTACATATATACACTGAGTATCAGTATAGGTAAGAATCAGAGTACAAAAGCACAGTGGGAATATACATTCCAACAGAAAAGTCCAAGTACACAGTTATTACATGGTGTAATCCAATATAACATGAATATAACATCAAAAAGGCATAGAGTATAATCACAAAGTATGAAAAAGACTGGAAGACACTCATGCACTACAAAAGGGAATCTCACGAGCCGGTCAAGGAAGACAGGTCAAGAATGAGTTACGACTGATCCGATGCTCCTCGAAGAAGTCCAAGATTTCTACAGAAGGATTCCACCACGCTTCCGTTGCATTTCAGAATCTGAACATAAAGGTTTAGGGTTGTCAGAAAATAACCCGGGAGTACGTAAGATGAAGTCAAGTAGCGTGCACAAGCAACCACACGTGTACATGATCCAGTGATATAGTTCAGGCATGCAAGTACAAACCAGTAAATACAAAAATCAGGAAATTAATACAGTGGCACAGACAATCATACATGGGTATAACATCGTGTCAGAAAAAAAAGTGTGTACAAAAAAATGTATTATGTACTAGATCTAAATGATTAGTATACTGAGGATGTGTTATATCAATGTCAAGGATACAAGATTGGTCATGTCACGCATTCAGGTGTATTCGTGTAACAGAGTTACAGATATATAAAATAACAAGGTCCAGTGTAACAAAAATTTCGTGTAACGAGAGTACAGGAATATGCAAAAAAAACTGTAGTTCATGCAAAGTGATACCAGAATATATTAATTAACAGTGCAGCATGGAATTATATTGAACCAATAACTGAAACCAGATTATTATATTATTATTATGACTCGTCTGATTTGTATACATCGGTATGCGTTCCATTCCACGTACCTCCGCATACAGACCGGAGAACAAGTTATTGGAAACTAATGGGACTCGACGAACCATGTTAGAATGAGTCTGTACATTCTGGGACAACAGTCTAGGAGTATCTGGCGCTAAACCAGAATGTACCACTAAGTACCAGGACTTATTGTATGGTTGAATAGGATTAGGATGTTGCCGCTCCCACAGGAATAGGCCAAGGGCTTATGGCACACCCGGCAGGAGATCAGGAGGAGTAGGGGTACCAGTACACCCCACAGAAAACACCTGATGTCCAAGTAGAATCCCAAGTTTTAGTTATACAACATTTGTATGGCCACCTAAACACGGAAACTATATCGGTACCCATCAGTTTTTCCCGTTCCGATGTAAGTTGTCTATTTATTGTGGATTAGTTCTTGATGATCGGTTTACGGGGATCAACGGAAGTATAGTTGTAACGCTCTGGTCCTGAGGGTATGGAGACGTTACTGCGATGTATATATGCAAATCAAAAATACCCTCCTCATATATATACGCTAAGCATCAGTACATGCAACAATCAGAGTACAGAAGCACGTGGTGCGCTATACATTCCAACATATGAGTACAATTACAAAGTTATTTGATCATACACGTGCGTTGCATGTTTTCATATTATATGTGTCACATATCTGCATTTTTATTTAAATAAAACTCTACTATTAATGTATTTCATGTTTAATGGCGTGTAGGGTAGTTAAGGAAGAAAAAAAAAGAAATAGACAGATTTGTCCAATTAATTCAAAAGTTCAAAAGAAAGGGGATCGGTTCAAATCCAGAGGTTCTAAAGGCCATCTTATCTGAAGACAAGGTATATCAGATGAGATAATATCATTTAAATTTAAATGAAAAATAGATTAAACGAAGACCCTATCGATTTCACTCAGGATAAAGAGATAGATCGTCAAATCTAAAGCTGAAATTCAAAATCCAAAGGGATAAATGGAGAGAGAGAAGATTAATGGGTGAGATGAAGCAATTTAGACTCGGATTCAGACGGATACATTTTAGTATTTGAATCATAACTTTCGCGGTCGAAACTCAAATCTGATACTTCAACATCATCCAGAAAGAAGACTTAAACGGCTACAACTTTGACGTTAATCACTGTTTCTAATTCTATCATTTGGTAAGTTATATTCAGTAATTAATACGTCAACAAGTTGCAGATCAAATTGAATATCCATATCAAATCAAGTTTGGAGATAAGGAGATGATTCAAATTTAGAAATAGCCAGCTCCCCCTGTCTTTCAACTCGTTTTCTTATCCATTTCTATTCTATACATACCCCACAGATCAGAGGTAGAGGGACGATGAACCAGAGAGTAGAATAGATTCTTGTGTAGGTTTAACCTAGGTTTTTCTTTCTCTTTTAATGTAAATTTTTATTTTCTTTGTGTAACTGAGAGGAAAGAAGAATTTCATGGAGGAATGACAAAGATGCTTGCACTGAGAGTGACACCGGTGTAAGTATTCATCTTTTCTTTCATTGTTATTTAATCGAATCGAAAGTTACATTTTCTTCTTTATTCTTGTTTCTTTGACTTCCTCTTTGATTTTTAATGAGGATCTAAGTGAATCTAGCAGTATTGGTATAGCCTTATTGTGTATTTGCCACCGATATTTCATGATGATGATCTTCTTCTCAGTATTCTGTATCATTTCATTCTTATTCGTCTTGATGATGCAATGCGAAAGGGGACTGAGCTCGATCTTATGGATTATGCGTTGATCGCTTCAGAAGTAAGGTAAACGTACCAACGATCCAATATAAGTCATCAACTAAAGAAGGTAAGTATTTCTTTTAGATTTTCTTTCTTTTAATCTTTTAGTTTAGATCACTACTATCTCCTAACTGTTTTATTCACTCATTTTAATTTCTTTGTATAAATTCATTTTCTATTTTCTCCATCTACTTTAACCTATCACTTTCACAAATTAACATAACTTATTTTTCTTTTCTTTAAAAGAACAAGAGAAGAATTTTAATCATTTTAAGTAACTTAAAAGAGAACTTATAAAACGCTTTCATCGTTGGTCCCTCTTTGTGGATCACGACCCACATAGCCACTTTGTTATAGTGGTAGTATTGAATACTTACACTTCTGTTTTGTATTTCTTAAATTATGTAATTCTGTGTGCAGGTTTGAACTCAATCAAATTTTAGCGCCGTTGTCGGGGGAGGAACGATAAGTAACTTTTTTTTATTTATTTTATTGATTAACTTTCTTCTCTGTTCTTGGTGTACAGGTTTAACAATAAGAAAATTTTTGTTGCAGTGGACATATAAGTAGCCTGGACTCTGCCCAAGAAAGCAGAGCGCAGAAGCCTTCAAATTTGCTATATTCTCATGACAATCTGAGTGAATTACTACCCTATATTTTTTGCAAGTTGACTGAATTGCAAAGTGTAATTATGTGTAGCTATTTATTTTCTTATTTGACTCACTGTGCATACATTTCTAGCTCAGCAGTAAAAAAAAAAATTGATTGTAAATGCTAAAAATGCTTTAGACTTTGCATTTAGACACGTGTCTATTTCGTTAAATTTTTTATTCACTGTTGAAGAGTGCTGGAGCCAACGTATGTGTGCATAGCATTTAGTATAAGGTTCATTCTTGCATGAAATATTGCTTGAGTGTTACTTTTTCTATATACTTGTATACTGCACTAAACTGAACTAAGGGCTTGTCCTATAAATAAGATAAGGTGAGGAAGTTATTACCTTCTCTTAGCCTACAAACAATCTCCTCACTCACTAATCCAAGCCTAACTAAAACTGAGTAGACATTGGCCCTAAGGACATCTCGGACTCGAATAGGAGACCGATCTAAGAACTCCTGTGCTCCTAAACTCCTATGTACTTGAACCCCTGAAAAAGGGAGACTCATGATACTATACTCCTGTCGATCCCCGTAATTGGATAACCATAAATATAGAATTACTGTAGACATTATCACTGAATAATTGTAATAATTAGACAACTTACACCGGAATGGGGAAAACTGATGAGTACCGATATAGTCTCCATGTTTATGATGGTCTTATAGTGTCGCGCGGTCATATACTTAGATTCGACCTGGAGGCCACCAGGTGTTTCCATGGAGTGTATTGGCACCCCTACTCCCCTGCCTGTCAGTTGTGCCATAAGCCTCTGGGCCTATTCCTGTGGGAGCGGTGACATCATATTCCTGTTCGGGCATACAATAAGTCCCGGTACCTAACGGTACGTTCTGGCTCAGTACCGGATACTCCTTGACCATTGTCCCGGGCGTGTACATGACCCATTCTAAGCATGGTTCGTCGATCCCTATCAGTTTCCAATAACTTAATCCTCGGTCTGTATGCTGAGGTATGTGGAATGGGACACATACCGATGTATACAAATCAGATAAGTCTTTAATAATAACATGCTCCTGATATCTGACTAGCTATACACTTGATCTATACTTGGTAGACCTGTGATATGATATATTATCCTGCTCACCACTTACACATTATACTTGTGCTACTTTGTTGGATGCTTGATTGCTATTTTCGGGTTTTCATACTGTATCATGATTCTGTTATTGTGAAGGCAAACTCAGGTTATATAAACTCAGATTACAGTGATGTGAGGTGTAGGGTATATATATATGAGGTTTCATTGTTTGGATTATTCCTTCGACGTACTAATCTCACGGATCGGTAATGTGGCTTGTATAACTGGTTTTTCTGTAGTTATTTTACTGTCTCGTTTCATGTTCATATGTGCTTATATTCACGATACATATTTTCTGTACACGTGTGCCTGATATGCACGTCACTTGGCTTTATCATATGTACTCGCGGGTTGCATCTGATAACCCTGAATTCTCATGTCCAGATCTTAAAATCCGGACCATAGTGGTCTTGTTGTAGTTAATCTGAGTGCGCAGCGGATCCTTTCGTGGTGATCGGAGTGCAGCATAAGCTTGGATATCGCCGTAGCTCTTCCTCCCAGCTTTTCTCCTATTTGGCTCTCGAGGCCCTCGTGCTGCTCGTGAGTATCTCTCAGTTTTTGTTATGTATATCTCTTCATGTATTGTACTTTTATATTCTTGTGATGTAATATTCCTGTAATATTGTATCACTCTCTGGGATAACCATGTACTTGTACCTTTCTGTTGGAATGTATATTATCACTGTGCTTCCGTACTCTGATTCTTACCTATACTGATGCTTAGCGTATATACGTGAGGGTATTTCTGACCTGCGTATATACATCGCAGTGACGTCTCTGTACCCACGGGATCGGGGCGTCACATTAAGGTTTGTGCTCTTGGCATGTTCCAGTTCCAACATACCTAGCTAGTTGTATACACTGTTGAATTTCATGACGAGTAGACTGTGAGAGAATTTTGACTTGCAAGCTATATCTTTTTGAAGTGTGAAGCTCTTATATATTTCATGTCTCCCGTCTTTGAAATCCTGACTACGCCACAGTATTCATCAGAACCAAACCAAACCATAGTATCACACCTCGGAGATCATCTTCATCTTCATCCTGAGAGCGGAGAGGCACAGGAGGCAGGCCTGTGTTGTTCTTTGGATGGCAAGTATTTATAGTAAGGCTTTGAGGACTCACAGAGTTTTTCAAAAATTGAACGATAAAAGTTCACGGATCTGCAATAAAAACGCTCTCAGTTACTATCGCTGAGCACAAAACTGAGCTTTCAGTGGCAAAGGATGCTGAGAAATCTCACGCGTGTGGGATCTGAAAACTGAAAATAATTGAGCTGGCAACTGACGAGGTACACAGAGTTCAGCGCCAGCCTGCAAATATTTGAACTGATTATTACCATTTTTATTTTGGTAACGTGAGGAACAATTGAGGTATCTGACGAAAGATCAACAATCAAGCTGTCAATTTTGAATGCATGGTAGCTGTGATGAAATGAAAGACTTGCATTTAGAGGTTTCGAACTGTGGAGGTCTTAATTCTGTCGTTAGGATCGCTGCATGATGATCTTTGTGTGTGAATGTTTTCTGGTTATCGAGCGCCTGTTTGGTTGTCGTAACTGGCCGTAATTCGTAAGTCATAATTGATAAAGTCTTTTACAGTTGTAAATGATTTACATACATGTAAACTTTATGGTGTTTGATTGGTAATATAAAGTTGTAATTGAAAAAGTGTATTGTGTTTTACGGTGTTTGGTTGTCGTAATGTCTAAGTCGTAAGTGAAAAAGTTGACCACAAAATTAACTATTTGGTGATTTAAAAAGTTTTAATATTGCAAATAAATATTAAAAATATTAAATATTAAAAAAAATTAATATTAACATAGAAAAATAATACAAATTTGCATGATCACAAAATTAACTTTAACTGGACTGTAAGTGAGTGATAATTGGGTTGCAAGTGAGTAATAATTGAGTTGTGTAAGTCTTTTACGAATTACGGTCCAAACAAACGCCGTAGTTGTAACTGAATTGTAAGTCATTTACGAATTACGGACTTTTATGCGAAACAAACGGCCCCTTAATAGATTGACAAGGCAGTGCAAGTAGTGAATATTTGTTTTCTTCTCATTACACAAGGAAAACCAAAAACTCCATGGCTGATGGCCATCTGTTGATCGAGAGCTTGAGCCCATTTTTTTATAAAGTTGCAGCATCCAAACAATGCTAATTTTGATTTTGTCAACATTTTATTTTTTTCCCTCTTCAAAGGAAATTCATTATTGACGAATCAGATTCTGACAACAGTTTTTTAATCTGCATATAAAGAGAGCTGAAGCATGGGTCTCCATCGCTTGAATTATTATTGATCGAGAAATAAAGAAAATGTAACAACTAGTCAAAAGCTAGATCTTGCATATCACATATCAAGACAAGGGTTTCCTACAAACACATACAAAATACATTGATCGATAAAGCCAGTCCAGACAATCACATCTCTTTCACACTTTTCATCGAACAATCTCTGCGCATGATCCAATTGTTCTATAAAAGAAGTGCAAGTCTATCAACAGATAAAACAGAGGTTACTTACTAGGGCAAAAATATAGACAAATAAGAAGAAACTGTCGTCTCATTGATCAAGATAGCATCGTTGGATGTATGGATTGTCCAACGGGACAAACTTGGTCCAGTATTGCTTGTACTTGGCAATTGCGAGATCCAACCACGGCTTGTAGTTCCCATTGTAGTGAGCAACAGCCGCGTTTTCGATGTCTGTGGGGTTTATAGCCGGATCATAACCAAGCCCCAACACATGCCAACTCCTGTCGAGGGATATGTCAGGTTGTAAAATGTAATCAAACCTGGAGGAAGAGATCCAAGCTTCCAGAGTTTCCGATCCTCGTTCTGCGAAAAAGAGCAATTTGTTCTTAGGGGGATAGCGTAGAGAAATTATAGTAATACAAATATTGTATATAAAATAACTCTGGAAAGTTGAATAAATTCTTAAAACTGTTATTGAAGATTGTGCCAGAGAGTGCCACATATGTAAAAGATCACACTTTAAAGGACAGAAAAGATGATCAATTCATTCCACATGTCTTAAGATTATTTATAACTTCCGATATCACTTGAGAAAATAGATGGATTGACAACTCTAGCACGGCATAGTTGTTTCTCCAAGATCTTTCCCAACAAATGGAAAATTTTCTGACTTCTACATGGATTTCACCAAAAGAATATGAATTAGATATCAGAATCCATTACTCTTAGAGAGCAAATCAAGGTGGAAGTCTGAAGTTCAAGACTCTTATTTACTTAACATCAGGAGATTCATACTGAAAAAAAGGAGAATAATAATGAAAAGGGAATGAAGGCTAAAATGATTTGGTATGTTCAATGCAGGTACAGATAAATTTAATGCCAGAGGGTTAGAAATTCAGAAGTGAACAGCAGAAATAGATTAAATATGGAATCAGTGCTTTTAAGTGTGTAGCGCTACCAAAAACAAGCAGAGTTGAAAATAACCAAAGTGCAGTGTCAGAGTAGGCGTTTCCCCTGATAACAAGAATTCCCCACCAAAGTTCAGTTGAGCATTAATTTTTTAGTTATTTTGAGGAGGAAACTTCTCAAAGATCTTTTAGATTAAACATTAAATTAATGGTTTAGGTTATGATGTGTGAAACATGCAAGCGTCATTTGAGAATGGACCCAAAAAAAAAAAAAAAAAAAAAACCACCCCCACCAAAAAAACAAAACAAAACAAAAACAAAGATGCACGTAGTTTGACAACTGTTTGGAGTTAATCATCCCCACCCCTATTGCGTTAGAGTGTGTACATGAGGATAAAGACACGAGAAATAATGCAAAAATGATGTAGACAATATTTGCTAGAAATAAAGGGCAAGGGCACAATATTTGCTTTCTTTAAAAGGAAATTGCCCTCATTCTCGCTTGAGTGTGCTAATGGATTTCTAAGCAATGCGCTTTCAACATACACCAAAGATAATTAGAAATCTTTGCAAAGCTTTGCTTGAATCGAGAACTTGCAGGTCTTACTATGAATGGTGTTGGGGGGGAGGGGGGTTGTGTGCGTGTGTGCGTGCGTGCGTGTGTGTGTGTGTGTGTGTGTGTGTGTGAGAGAGAGAGAGAGAGAGAGAGAGAGAGAGAGAGTATTGGAGTTAATGACAACTATTCATATCTATAAATCCATATGAAATTATTAATATACCAAAGTTCCACAATACACACGAGACACATATCTGCACGCATGCATTATTATATATTTTAAATACGAGGTTGTTTTAGCAACAGTTTGGATTATTCATTATCCACCACAGTCACCCTCATATCACGTAATTTCAATTTCATATTAATAAACCAAAAATGGCTAGCTGGAGGCCACTGAGAAAATAGATAGTTTTCTGTTTTCATACTTGAACTAAAAGCCTTGGTCTAATGAAATCATAGCCACTATCTCTACTATATTAACGCAAGATGGAGGGGCACCGTTTAGATGCATGTGACCATGACTTGACATAGAAAGAAAAGTGAAAATTAAAAGACACAGAGATTTCCCAGGACTGGTTTCTTTTAAAGAAGAAAAAGAGAAGAAAAAAAAAATCCTCCTATTGACTCATGTAGACAGAAAGTAAGGAGTTTATCTAAAGAGCTCTTATAGCATAGTGGCCCATTTTTAAGGAAAAATTCTGGCCATTTACTAATTTAGAAAAGTTAAAACAGCCTCTCCTAGCCATTCAACATGTTGTCCCACTTAAAAACAAAAAAATTCAGACTCTCCTGAAGAATTTAGAGAATTCTACATAAATGAAAAAATTATCTATACAACCAAACAATCTATAAAAGGGGAGGTATTTTTGGTAATAGTGACTATGGTAGATCCCACTTGGAGTTGACAGGGATAGTTCATCCCTAAAAGGGAGGAGAAAACATGCCTTTGTTTTTTTTTTGCACCCAAGGGCTTTGCATTGGCATGTGCAAAGCACAAGCATGGACAAAATCTAGTCTAATAAAATTGGATGTTAGTAGTATTTTATCCTATAATTCTGGTTAATTAGGTGGTGTTTGTACCTTTCTGCTCGTTTTTTTTTTTTTTTTCAGTTAGTGGGAGATGAACTTGCTACTTCAATATGTGATTCTCATAAATTTGGTTTCTTCAATCTTTAAATGTTGATCCTATATTTCGTTCAACTTACAGAGAACCAAACGAATTGGAACTTAGGTATCCTCCATTTATTTTGTTTGTGTGTGTGTGTGTGTGTGTGTGTGGGGGGGGGGGGGGGGAATAGGATATATGATCAGTTTCAAACAGTTGCTAAAACCAGAGTGTGTTCACCACATAAATTTTATTCTCTAAGTCTAATCCAGATCAAAAGCCCAGTAAATATATCAAAATCAGCAAAGTAATTGTTAGATAATGTGCTCTAGAATCAAGTAATATACATACATATAAAAAAGATCTGCTAGTTTTGAAACGAAATGACTTTTTTTCAATGGCTATGTATCAAAATGTAGTCTCAAACTTATTTCGAACAAGAAAGGAACTATATTCATCACCAAGTGGCAAATAAAGTTAGCAAGATCACAGTGATGCAAACTGGGGTTAATATGTATTAAAGCCATAGTTTCATCGTAACTAAATGAAACTGTGATTTCTGTGTATTTAAGTAGTGTTTTTCTTCCATTAAATTTTATATGAAGAAGAGTCCTTTCACGCAGATGCACACTTACACATGCATGCACACATGGGGAGAAAAAGAAAAACTACATAGCTATTGGTTGAAGAAGAAAGTTGATGACCTCAGTATGCATTAATTTCTCTTTGACGTGCTTATTGATCATGACCCCAGTACATGTTGATCATATTGTTAATTCTATATTTGTTCACATTAACCTTAACATTTGAGATTATCATATGTTCTGAAAAACTATTGGTCGCTCATTTCTCTCCATTAACCTAAATGGTAAAGCACAACTCAAGGCGAATGTCAGTATATGGGCAATCAGTACTTATAATTCTTGATGGATAAGATTGAGAGTTCAATATAGACTGATTGACACATTGATCAATATTTTCCAATTTCTATATTGCAAAACTTTACTGTGTGTTTATGTTTTGATGAGGGCTAACAGCCATAAAATACGTGTTGGTAAATGGTACTTGTTGGCCTTGCCCTACATGTCTGATATCCAAAATTAATTAATTTAACAACGGAACACTTTCACGACTTTCGTCTACTGTGTCAATGTACTTTCCCAGGGGATTTTTCCATCCAAATTTGACAAATTGTAAATTTGTGAGTTTGTTAAACTAAACCTATAAGATGCATACAGTGACCAAGTATTTCTAAGAGCATCGCATACTAAGTGAGAAAAGGAACAAGAGAAAAACTGTAGGTCCAGTTATTCAAATAATTAAATTTAATATATAAAAGAATGGAACAGAACACAACGAAGAAAAAGGAAATTAGATGATTTAAGGGCAAAAGCAACTACATAAAGAAAGAGAGACAGTAAGAAAAGGATAAAACATAAGAATTAGTTCTTACCAAGTCTTGCCAATAATGGTATATTCCAGTAATATTCTGCTTCTTCCATTGCTTCAAGTCAAAGATGTTCATGCCAAAAGCCCATCCACATGCCTGTGGATCAAAATTTTCAGAGATATTTGGGTTCGAGAAATTGAGATATGTGTCAAACCGATGAAAGCTCTCTTTACAAGTCTCCACTGCACCATTCACCATCCCTTTCATATCTATAGACCATAGAGGTGTTAAATCCTTCTGAACAACAATATCATCATCAAGAAAGAGTATCTTATCCAGCTTGGATACACTTCAGGCATATAGAATCTCAGATGATTAAGCATAGACAAGTACTTGGGATTCCTGTATTTGAGATTTCATTCCGGCTGACAGTGATGATGGATGATTGGCCTTAAAGTAATACTCTTTGATCCTTGCAGATTCAAGTTGCCGAAGAACTGGGCAATATGAAGAATTGAGCCACTTGAATTCATCAATGTTCTCCACATGGACTATCGCAGGTGAAGGGGGATGAGCAATGAACCACATTTTCATAGCTGCAAAGTTCAGTCTATCTGTGACAATATGGAACACGTGTTTCTCTGGTTCCTTAGCATTTACGACAGTAGAATTTACAACAACAGATGCTGCGAGTACATTATCAGAGAATATTGCATAATGATAGAGAGAAGAATTTGTAAGCTTATCAACATTTTCTTGTTCTCTACTTGCATAATTATTGAAGAAGTAATCAGTAGCTAGCTGTAAAGAAAGGCAGTGTAGAGGTTTAGGAATTGTTTTTGCAGCATTCTGTATCAAGAATGTGCTTTGTTTCTTCACTCCGTTTATTCTTTCTTCTAGTGACTGAATCATGGCCCGCAACTTTCTACCAACAATATCACAATCATATAGCACATCCTTGGCCTGAGTTAAAGCATCACTCATTTCTTTTGCTTGATCAAGAGCACTAGAAACATGGGGTGAAAGAAGCTTGCATCACAACAAAGATTTAAACAAATAACAAAATGATATTAAAAGTAACTGAAAGATACCCCGAGTGTAGATCAGCATCTGAAATTGCTTCTTCAGTCATAAGCTGACTTTCTTTGATGTGTTTCATCAGGGAACCATAGAGGTCAAGTTTTTTCAAGGAATGAGCAATCGTAGCATACACTTTAGCCATAAAGATCTGATCTTTCATGAGTTTTAATGTAGAATCTGAGAAAGTGGGTTGATATTCTTTCCTCCATATGCTGTATTTTCCCTTCACAATGTGCTTGAACTTTTGTGTCCGTTCGATGGCTGCTGCTTCCAGTTGCAGTTCAGTTTCTTTACTCATGTTTATCAGCTCTGCAGCACGCCTCTCCTTCCTCTTCTGTCTCATATACTGCACAGTAAAGAAGAAGCAGAAAAGAAAAGGAAATTACAAACCTTAACCAACAAAAACAATAAGATAACTAAACATTTACCAGACGTTTAAGCTTCACTGGACTAATAGGGCTGTGTAGTTGTCTTTGATCAGTAGAAGAGTGATAGTTTTCCTGTAATTTGTTCACCCGAAGCTGATTGGATCCTTCTTGCCCCTGGCAGTTCAGGAGACATTTCAAATAATTAAATATCTTATTCAAATAAGTATATATCTTAACCAAGACAACTTAATATGAAACCATAAACAATCTGAAAGCATAAAAAATTGCAGGAATGGTAACTAAAAAGCAGAACCACAAAATAAAACGAAGAAGCACAACTATTCTGACTTAATAATAAGATATATTTTGTCTAGTCCAGGTAGATCTCAAGAAATAACACTCAATTATTTTAGTGCCTTCAGAAATTCAGGATTATTTCTCTACCAAGAAGTGGAGAGTGAAAAAAAGTACCTGTTCAACCTTTGGCAATGCATGGTTTCCATCAGCAGTATTCTCCCAAACCCACGAAGATGATAAATCACTTGACTTAACCTTATGAGCTTTTAAGTTACCAGAAGCATCCATGTATGCCACAGTTATGTCAATGGTCTGAAAAGGTATAATGACAATAGCAATAACAACACAAAAAATAACATCAATAACAACTAGCTTAAAACTCTGAGATATTAAATACATCATTCTCAGAGTAGGTAGATCTTATTCTTTACCTCTTCTTGTTGACTGGAATTCAGTTTTTCATTCGAACTGTCTGTCCTGTAACTGTTTTCCTGTTTAGTCAACATTGCAGCCCATACCAAGTAAGATAAAGGCTACTGCATTAGAACTAGTAAATGAAAACAACTGAAGAATCAAGTTATTTGAACTTTTAAATAATTATTGTTGTTGCCATCATCCTTATTTGTACCAGTGTAAAATTCTCGTAACGCAATTGGAAGGGAAATTTTTACTCATGATTCAATTACTTACATTGCCAGATTTCTTACACAACAGTTTTGGAGTGTCCCACTTAACACATTAGAATTTGGTATCTGCTTTTAGATTATGATCATTAAAATTCATACACAATCATTTTGGGTTTCCCACTTCCTGAAACTTCTTCAATTCCTCTTCTTTGCAGTTTGTTATAACAATTCTACATCCAGTCAATAATTAGTTTAGCAAATCTCCACCCAATCTACTTCAGAAACTCAACAGGCCAAAAACATGTAACCACCTTGTGGGGGAGAAACAACAAAGAGGTTGCAGTTTTTACTTGAAGTTTATAATGATACATTAACAAGGAATCTATACCAGGATAATACTCCATGCAAAAAAAAACAGATGCAAGTCAGTTGACTAGACAGTAGACAATTCATCTCCAGATCATGAAAGTTCAAAAATTAAACTCAGTTAACAAAAAAGTTTGGATTTTTAAACTAGCATATAGCCACAATTAGAGCGCACTGCCAAAATTAACTGCATAAAGTTATGAATTTTTTTTTCTTTGACAAGATTAATCCCATTCAACTTACTAATAATTAGCATAAAATTAACTGCGGGGAAAAAATGACAAATTAAATGTGCAAGCAAGAAATACATGCCATAAATAAACGAACCCAAACCCTAGAATCCCAAACAAACACCAAAATCAATAAATTTGTTCAAATTTCCAACCTTTTACACTGGAGATTGCAGATCCAACTCAATTGGTGAACTCCAACACAAAAAAAAAGAATATTACCTTCAATAATAACAATAAGAGCAGCAGCGCAAACCCCAAGCTACAGAAGACTCTAGAAGAAAAAGCCATGGCGAGAGGCATAGAAGAAGAAGCTGTGGGTCGGCGCTTCTGTTGGAGAGAGAGAGAGAGAGAGAGAGAGAGACAGAGATTTATAGGGCAAATTCCTCTGCTAATTGCGGCAAATTTTGCGAAATTTGCGAGATTCGCCGAATAAGGAAATGATGGGGAGAGTGGGAGAATATGATTGAAATGATCTCGCCAATTTTGCGAAATTTTCGAGATTTATTAAACATGGAAAGGTCACGAGATTGGAGATCAAGCTTAAGCTCCATTCATGTGAGCCTTTTTTTTTTTTTTGCTGAAGGCCTCTAGCTTGATTCATTCAATTTGATAGATCGATGCCACTCTCTTTATACTCCATTCATGTGAGCTAACCTTCTAGTAAATTGCATATTTTTGTTTCGTGATGCTTTAACACAGTTAGTTAATTGTAGCCAATTCAGACAAAATTGAAATATTTGCCTTTAATTTTACACAGGTCGTTTTTCTTTCAAATTATTTAATAAAAGTCATTATAGTATTAAAAAAATATTATTTCAAATTGTTTTTTGATTTATTCTGAAATTTAACAAAGTTATACGCTTATCTATTTTGGTTGTAGTAATTGAACATAATTCGTAAGTCGTAATTGATAAAGTCTTTTACAGTTGTAAATACATGCATGTAAGTTTTACAGTGTTTGGTTGGTAATATAAAATTTTAAGTGAGAAAATGTATTGTGGTTTATGGTGTTTGGTTGTCATAATGCGCCAGTCGTAAGTGAAAAAGTTCACCACAAAATTAACTATTTGGTGATTTAAATTTTTTTAATATTATAAATAAATATTAAAAATGTTAAATATTAAAAAAATTAATATTAACATAAAAAATAATATAAATTTGTATGACCACAAAATTACCTGTAACTGGACTATAAATGAGTGGTAATTGAGTTGCAAGTGAGTGATAGCTGAGTTGCGTAAATCTTTTACGAATTACGGTCCAAACAAACACCGTAATTGTAATTGGGTTGTAACTCATTTACGAATTACGGAGCTTTACGACTTTTAGGACGAAACAAACAACCCCTTAATTTATATACATATCCTAGTAATTTGGTCAGTTGAATTGACTTAGCTCTACTACTGGAACTGTTTTCTTGAAATTAGATATATCTACCTGACTCACTTCTCCTGAGATTTATATTAGAGACGATCAAATATTTATTAAACAAATTTATTTCAAAATTTTAGTAATTTTCCTAAATATAAATCTAGCCCTTAATTATAATAATAATAATAATAATAATAAATAATATCATTATGCAACCACTTTCTATTTTATAGTTTGCGAATTTGCGAACAGAGGGCCTTTGTTAAGAGAGAGAAAAAGGAATATATGGAGATAAAATTAATTATTCTATAAGCTAAATTCAAGAGGCCTGGAACGAATCTGCATCGTGAGCCTGCAACAGAGAGGCAAATTCACAGGGCAGAGGAGCCTGAAAAATACCCCAGAGCGAGCACTACTCAAGATGATATATTGATGTGCAAACTGAAAGCATCAGATGTATGAAATAATTTTAGAACATACAGTAACAAAAACTAATATTTTTTTTATGATAGAAGATAGGAATACCAGTCTTATAACCAACAGCATATAGATAGCAAGCCACTAAGCAAACAAGCATAGAAGCTAGTGCTGCTGTTTGAGACTCTCATCACATTACAAAGACAGGAGAAACATTAGCAGGTCTCAGCTAATTTACATGAGGTAATAAAAGGAAAAGGGGGGGGAAATTAAACAAAGAACAAAATTCTTCTGACCAAACACGCTTTAATCTTGGTTCACAGAACTTTGCCACCCAGAATTTTCTGCTTGGGAACAGTTTTAGGGGCGAAAGGAGATCACTAAAAAATTTGTCAACAACAGTAACCAGGCCAACAATCTTCACCTTTGTTAAAAACTCTTCCATCTTTCTTGAACTGACTTGATTATTTCTACTCGGGAATCATCTGTTCATTGTCCGCATCGCCTTCTTCCTCTATTTTAGGCTTAGATGGAGTCGGCCCAGCCCCAGGAGCCTGCTTCTTCTTTATCCCACTCACTATGTCATCGATCCTCAGAAGCATGCAAGCAGCCTCAATGGCTGTCTTGAACGTTTGTGCCTTCACATTGTAAGAGTCCCAAATCTAGGGAAAGGCCAGTAGCCAAGGTTAGAAAACAAGGGGAAGTTCGACAAATAGAGAGATCTGTTCTCAAAGCATACCTTTCTCTCCTTCATATCCACAATAGCGCCAGTGTTCCCATCAATGCCAACCACGCATTCTCACCATGTGCATGCTATTAGCATGGGCAAACAAATTTGATTATTTTATAAAACTTTTAAATGGATAATAGAAACAGATGAGATACTGTAGTGAGGGTGTTATAATGAGAAAACAAGCAAAAAAGAAGATTACAAGCACAAAAGTGCATTCTCCTCACCTTTCCTTGGAGAGCAGTCATTGTCCGAATCACATTCACCCCACAATTCTGAGCCAAGGTTCGTGGGATAGCCTCAAAAGCTACAGCAGCAGCCTCATAGGGCCACTGTTATACAAGTATACAAAAGAAGAAGCAAATTATCAAGACTTTGCATGCCAGTACATTGGCTAACAAACTCACTGACCATAAGCTTAATAAAGATGCATAAATTGGTTCACCATGAGCAAGTGAATTACCTTTTCAATGCCTTCAATTGACGAACTCTTCTGCTTCAATGTTGCAGAAACAGTCAACTCTGTAGCGCCACCTCCAGGAAGAAGCTTTGGATTCTTCAATATGTTTCGTGCTACTGACATAGCATCCTGTCCACCAAAATATCTATTAGAACATCACACAATAGTTATCAGAATGCCTTCACAGGTAATAAAAATAGAAGACAGTACCTGCAAATTTCTTTCAACTTCATTCAGAAGATCTTTGCTAGCACCTCTTAAAAGAACTGTACATGCTTTTGGATCTTTACAGTCCACAATAAACGCAAAGAACTCATCGCCAATCTTCTTGATCTCAAAAAGCCCAGCACCTGTTCCTACATCAGATTCTTGCAGTTCATCAGGCCTATTGACGATAACTGCCCCACAAGCTTTGGCAATCCTGTTGTTGTCGGTCTTTCTCAACCTCCTGATAGCACTGACTCCAGCCTTGCTTAAATAATGGCATGCAAGATCACTGAGCCCTTTCTCAGTTATAACCAGATCAGGTTTGAATTGCAGTATCTGCATACAGAGGTTTTCTATGTATTCTTCCTCCATCTTCAGCAAAACTTCCCTGAAAAAAGGGGCATGTTTGTCGGTGCTTAATTTAGAGAGTCGGCAATAGAAGTAAATTCTGTAAAACTTCAAATATTGAGAGGCATCTATTGCATAGGTCCTAGCGGGTTTTCTCGTTCGTCAGACAGAATTGATAATGTTTACAAAACAAATAAAAAGGAGCAGAAATCAACTTCAACATGGAAAAGAACAATGAACAACATAGAAAAGAGCATATAGAACATGCAAACTGGCTGTGCCTTCCAATGCACTGAGAGGAAATCATCATGTCTGAAAGTAGTACTAATTTAAACTCTAAATGAATCTATGAATAAACTTATGGGTTCATTTTCAAAAACAAAATCCACTATGAATATGCAAAACGGTCTTGTCCTCCACGCATGAAGCTCTTTCTTTTCTGCAGATGTAAAAAAATTGCATGAAGCCTGGTCATAAACCAAGGTTCAAGAAGTTGATTTCGGTTTTGGACAATTCAAATGGTTTTTTGGTAGCTTCAAAAGGTTTCATTTTAAGTTTCAGTAAGGTGACAAACATAAATTTACATATCCGTATTGTGTGTGCATTTAATTTATTTATGTGTGTATTTATGTTTCAGTCTTGATGACAAAAACTTACCATGGTGCCACACATATTTATGGATGTATGTGTATATACATACATACCAAAATTATACGAGTAAAATTTATATTATGTGTGCATATGTGTAAATTTCTTTGATGTACTTTTAAATTTCATACAGGGAGTATTACTTGCTGAAATTCCCTATTAACCCATTTTTCAAAAACTTCATTTGAAGTTTTAGTATGTTCCTTTCCCCCAGAAACATCCCTGGAAACTGGTGGATTCAGGCTAATATAAGGCCAATACAGGACAAAACATGGCTGATATACACCGATATCACCGATACTGGACAAATTTCAGAGAATCACAATCCATTTAACATTGATGAGAGTAATCTCTAAGAATCTTAAATGCTTGGCAAGAAAATAGGATAAATAATTATGTAAGGAAACTAATAGTTATGAGATTTTCCTAAATAATAATTGTGATGCAAAGGAAACACTCAAAGCTCCATGGTACATGGCCCTAAGTCTTCCTGCAGAATAGGGCATCTGTTCTATGATTTCCCTATACAATAATACACTCAAACATAACACCTAATACAAGTGCAAGCATTTACTATATACAAAGCAGAAGCGTACGAAAATGCTTAATCAAAGACACCGAAGAAGACCACCTTTTTTCCTCCATGTGTAGTTGTATAAAAACCAAAAGATTAAAAAAAAATTACACAGAAAATCATACAAAGTTCTTACCAATCTTCTTCCTTTACCAACTCCGCATTTGTTTGATTTTCTCCTTTCTTATACTCTAGTGGGCAATCGAGAAGAATAATTCTGGGGTTCACTATCTTTCTTCTCATTTTTCCGGGGGCAACAACATCTTTATTAAACATAACTCCTTTAAGAACCCTGGAATCTTCCAACTGCCCACCAGGAATTTTCTCAACTTTTATATATTTCTTAATGTCAACCTCGCGGAAACCTTGTCCCAGGTCCACGCCAACTGTTGATGTAGCATCAATTGCAAGATCCTAAAACAGAAAAAATAAATAGAAAATTAAAAAGCAGTCATGGAGAATGTCAATTAAGTTTCACCTGGCTAGAAAAAGAAAAGACAACAAATCATTTTAAGCATCACAGTGAATAGATGGTTCTACACTATCCAGTTAATGCGACGGCATTATTGCTGCCACAGCCCATTCTTATAGAGTTTGTACTCTTTCAAGCTAGCTAAGAGTGTAAATAACAAAGAATAACTTGTCTTGCCACAAGTGCATCACACACGCAACAACACACACTGGTGGGAACCAACTAGAAAAATGTTTGTCCCTATAAATTTCTATCATGAGAGGATTAAAAGAAGTATGAAAAGAAGTATCAGATAACTAGTAATTACTAACACTTCTTTTATTCCCATCCAACATATATTGTTAACATTTAGATGTCTGATGTCACAACATTCTAATACTGTAGATTAATTAATTCCTTGACCAGAAGTTGGGATTGGCAGCAACAGAATCCTCATCATCTTCATCAATCCTCTAAAACTTTTTCCAATCAAAATGCATCAACTATGAAGCAGAAGGCTCCATACAATATTTGACAGCATTTCACGACCAAATGGCAACCTAACATCTTTCTTCTGAAATTGGTATCAAAGATTTTTTGTACAGGCTTCCACAAATCCCAGATGGTGAGCTAGCAGGTAGTAAAACCTCCCTTATTGGTCATGCAGTTCAAGCTTATGCAACCAAGAAGAAAACCTTCAAATTTCTCCTAGACTACAGAAGGGTCAGGAAGAAGAGGGAAGATGATAAAACTGTATAGGAAATTAAATTCAACCCTACAGCAAACCAAAGAGTCAAACAAAGCACATTCAACAATCATTAAATTATGAATCCTGAGAAGGCTTTTGGTAGAGTGGTGAAAATTAAGATTAACTGTAAGCTAAGATATTTGAATTTTTGAAGGGAAAAAAATGAACTCCACCATTGTTGCCTAGATCGTATTGAGTTTCCATATCCTCTAAGATTTGAACAATTTGCATTGTTATTTAAATAGACTGTTCAGAGATGCAGTTTAAATTAACATCAGAAAAGAATGATGAGAATAAATATAATCAATTTGTATTGTTTTCTAGACGTAATATATTGATATTCTTTAGGGAACAAAAATGAATTTGGTCAATGGAAAACATAAATCCCGAAACTTTAATACAGGGTCTGGATCCAGGCATGGACTTCTATTATTGGTTGGCTCGGATCTAGGGTAGGGAACCTGCATAACTAAAATGCACCAAGAACGTGATTGTTTGGATCTAATTTGAATCCAACCGTTTGCCACCCTCCTCAGACATGACATCTATCATGAAAATGGCATCTAATTATTTAAAAATAATTATAAGAATATTAAGTGGCATCCGTACAGTTCTAACCGCCCAATAACAAGGTAGAGCTCATGCTCATGGCACTCTAAGAGTCTTGACTCTTGACCATATTTATCAGAAGGGAACATTGAAGTTTCTCAAAAGTTTCCCTCATATGCAGCAAGTGATATAACCTCAAGCGAAGGTCTCTATTAGGAAAGTGGTCAGCTACATGAATCATTTTTGTCCATTCGGCATTGTTAAAGGCCCACTAAAATCACAGAAGAGAATAGTGTGTGATAATGGGACTTTCTGAAAATGCAGTGAGAGTCACAGCAAGAAAATTTTCAGACTGGTGTAGCAGAAGCAGTAAACATCTATGTGAATACACATGCACTCAATCATTATGTTATTAAAGTACAAAGCAATAAAGCTGGATCAGAAGTTTCACTTGCATCATCTCTCACTTTCTGAGAAGTTCAAATAGTTAAGATGAACCCTGTCTAAATAAAAGAGACATCAAAAGGACTTCCAGTGCTTAAAGCGTGGCATATAACAGCCACTGACCAAAAAAACAAATAAAATTAGATGATAATTATACAGGGTAAATACAAAAAGATGAGAGGCTAAAGATAAAATAACATGAAGGTCAGATATTATAGAACAAGAATTTATCAGTGGAAAACATACAATCAAATCCATAGAGTTGCAAGTGAGAGATGAAAATCACTTCTCCATATGAACAATAAAACATCGCATGGAACACGCCACGCGAGCCTCATAACTACAAAGAATGTACTCACAGCAATAAGGTCTCCAAACTGTCCAGTGAACTTTGTGCCAATACAACTTTTGACCAGACCAAGCATTCTGGCACCTTCCAAAATAATTCAGAGGAGAACAGCAATCAATTTAAAACTACATCAGTTATGCAGAAACTTTGAATGTTAAAGACGGATAGAGAACAAGAAAGAAATGTCAGATCCTTGATTGTTAGCTCCATAATCCACCGAATACCAAGCACAAACCAGACCTATGTAGTGGAGTAAAAAGAAAGATTCAGCTTAAATACAAGCACTCTAAAGGTGAAACTTACGATCATTTACATCAATAGGCATTGCAATTTTGTCAAGAACAGCAATTGCATCCTCGAGAGCTCTATTATATGCTGTGAAGCCACATAAAGTGGAAACTAATTATAAAAAAAGGAAATTTAAAGAGAAACACACACTCTCTGTAATGACCAAGATTTTACCTCGACAAATAACTGATGGATGGTAGTTCTTGTCAATGAAAGCTTCAGCAACGTGAAGCATCTCACCAGCTTCAGGAAAATTCCATTTAAACTGTCAGTAGTTAATTTTCTAGTAGTTACCGATTAGGACGAAACAAGTCAGAGAGGATGGGAGGGGGAGAGAGGACAAGAAACATATGAGTTCCTGCATGTCGATTGATTGCCCCTAACAGATGACAAATAAGACTACCCGTAGGTCTGGTTAAGAATTAAAGAATTAAGCATTGAAGAGAATCAGTTGCTAGTTTGCTACTGTGGTTTCAATTATAGTGGAAAATTGCCATTTTAAGAAAGAGATGCAACAAAAAACATAGAACATACCTAGAACGATGACAGATGTTGTACCATCACCCACTTCTTCATCCTGTGTGCGACTAAGTTCAATCATTGACTGTCAAATGCAAGCAAAAGAACAAAGTTAAAACAGGGCGCAAAATCCATTATAGGCAGACATATGGGTCCTCAAAAAGTGCATTTTATGCAGATAAAACATCACAAATTCAGAATTTAACAAGCAATCCACCATGGAAAATAAACATAAATAAGCACAACGAAAGCAACATATAGTCAAATCTCCAATGAGCAGTCCACTAGAGAATAAAATGAAGAAACAAAAACAAGAAACTAAAGCATTGCCATGGAAAGGACTATATAAAATACCTTAGCAGCTGGATGTGCAATATCTAACTCACGCAGTATAGCATTCCATCATTGGTAACCACAATTCCTGTCACACCAACCATAAAAATTTGAAATAAAAAGAGGCAAAGGAGGGGGAAAATGATCAGTTTATTAATGGAAAAGAGAAAGAACTCATTAGTGAAGTCAGCATTTGGTAAGAAAAGAAAACAGAGGACGAAGGAAATAAAATTGTGTCAAAACAATAATTTGTAAATATAAGTGTAGGTTGAGAAAGCTTGGGAGGTGAGAGTAACTTTCAACCTAGGCATAATGCATTGTGTTCAGTGCTTCATTGCAAATATCAAGATAATAAGGTTGACATCATTTATCGAAACTCTTTAGAGACAAAACAAAAGAAATAGAGAGTTTTTTTCAAAAACCATAGAGACACGACAAAAATAAAATGAGAACACAAAATCGGCATTGAACATAGTGGCAGGACATAATTAACAAAACAAAAAGCATTTAGAAAAAAGATATACAACATGACTAAACAGACACAATCACTGTTTCTCTATTTCTAAACTAAAACATTTGAACTAAAGGAAAATGTTGTGTTTAAATTTTAAAATTTATTTCATGTATGAATTAATCAAAATGTGTTTTCATTTCATCTTGTTTACTACATTTGCCAGAACCATCCGTGTCCCACTTCTTAAACAATCTGCAAATTGGTGCTTCATCAAGGCAATAAAGACTATTTTAACTATGGACACCACACATATAGACTGACTATGTAGCACGGACACTCCTATCATGGAGCTGTGTCGTGTCCGAAACATGTCCGATACACACTCCTATCATGGAGCCGTGTCGTATCCAAAAGGTGTCCAACATGCGTGTTGTACACAAGTGTCGTATGTATTTTAAAGAATTTGTCGCGTACCCGCGTGTCATGTCCATTTCAATGATGGTGTCCGGCAACATAGCATATAGACACTAATCATTGGCGGACAACTTAATTGCACAGTTATAACTACTATTGATGCTTATACACCTTCTGAACGCTACTGATTACATAAAGGTTCTAATATACAACATTAACTATATATACTATATTATTACATCCCCTGTCTCTAGGTCGTATGAACTATTACACTATCATGCTTCTCTTTTGCTGCATTAGCATTTGAAATGTTTTGAAAAGTTTGTGATTTTCTTAGTATCTTAAAATGGTTGAACATATTTTTTCTAATTTCCTAATATGAGTCTTGCTCCATAGCCATCACCAGTTTACTAGGAAATGACATGAATGATGTTGATAACAAGTAATTTCTTACTTTTTGTTTCTTGACTCGTAACACTATAGTTGAACTCAATATTTGAACTCAATTAAAATGCTCCAAAACCAAATAGTGTTGAACATAGGAAAGACTTCCATAAAGTATATATAGCATGCACCAGGTAATAGATAAAAACCATATACAACAAAAATAACTACTTTCACTACTGTATAGCCTTTTATCCTAACGGAGTTGGCTAGTAAAAACAAATGGCAGTGTCATGTAAAATAGATTATTTAAATCTACAGGCTTACATATTACTTGTACCAAAAAAGTCAGTATACGTCAACAAACCATGAGTTGATAATACCCAGCGGTGGCCATAATTGGCAAATATCTCATCAGTAATGTTAAATTAAAAGCATTATTCACTGTACACAAAATTCTTATAAATCATTACATGACTATTTGATGTAGGAAAATAAGAAATGTGAGATCACACCTCCTGCAGCATCTAGCAGCATTTTCAACATGGATCGTGGACCCAAAGTAGTTCGGATTATGTCTGCTACAGCCTGTACAATATAAAACATTAAGCCACAAGAGTTGAAAGAATAATGCATGTTGAGAAAAAGGCAGATCCTCGTATCAAGGCAAAACATTGATCTTCATATATCTGTAAATAAATATATAAACACAGAAGTTTATTGGGGTAAATAAGAATTCCTACTCCTGAAAACCCAAAATTATAAAAAAGAATGTTTATAAGATCCAAGTAGATTGTTCATAAGTCATCAAAAAAAAGTGCTCCAAACATGATATACGGGTACCATTCATTAGCCCAAGAAATTGTCAAAGTCATAGTTATCGCTATTGTATGACAACTGGCTAAAAATATCACATAATGTAGTATGCTTTTGCAACAGCCATGTTGCCAGTTATGGTGCTCATCTTGACTCTTATGTGTTTCGTATACATAATTAATGAGCTCTTTTCTTTTAAACTTGTGGCCTTGTGGGTTACAGGATGATGGATTCAACTTAAACCTAATAAAGATTTAATGTGTCTCTATATGTAACAGGAAAGGGTCATGCATGGATAGATGTTGCATGACCCTTGTGCTGGAGAAAAGGGGAAAATACACGAAAAAAAAATATGTTGAGTCTATATCTATAAATACTACTTTTTATTCTTTTACATCTCCAACCCTGGAATTTATATATATTCACTTCTTAATTACATATGCATTTGTACTTGCCAGAAAAGTAGTTAACACGGTAATGACAGTGGGGAACAAAGGCAGGATCAAGGATAGGGTTGTTCTTCAGGATACTTCTTCTCCTCTTTTGCAGTGTAGTAACTCTACATCAATTCTACAGTTAGCTTAACAATCCTTTATCATCAGAAGCAAAAATACAAGTTATAAACCAAAATCGCATACTTCATTATGAATTGCAAACTATTTATATGTTATCTGCTTTGAGGTAACCCTTAACAAAGCTTATTGAAGAAAGCAGATTAGTGTGAACCCCAGATTGGGATTAAGACACTGCCGGCTCTAGGTGTTTGTCTTGAGTTACAAGCACCCGTCATGGTGCCCACCATTCAGGAAACCCCCCAACTGTTGTGATGACACTTCTCTGAAACCTCCATTCCTCAATGACACAAAAAACAAGGAGGATTTACCGAGCAAGATTGTGAGGGAAACAATATATTCCCCAATGACCTTCATCATGATGCCAAGAACTGAATAGAAACTAAGTGAGAGGATCTGAGAAGAAAACTCATTGATGAAAACCCTAAATCACCAACGGAATGCTCGTATTCTATACTTTGAAGTAAAATATGCATTTCATACATGTTCCATTAACACTGTCAATGCAGAGACAGTTGAAGAGGTTAATTGCTCAGTTTTTAGTAGTAGGAGGAAAGTGAAATGTGTCCCATGCTGAAGGGTGCCTTTATTTTACTTAAGAAATATACTCCAGTGAATTTACTATTAATACAAGATTAAAAAGAAAAAAAATAAATCATAAAGAATTACACAAACTAATTTGTCCTTCGAAAATGAGCACGGAACAAGTTCCTACACTTATTCCTTGATCATGAATCATCTTCTTCCTTGATCATGAATCATGTGACAAGCAAAAAAACTTAAAGTCTAAAATGTAAATAAGGCAAGCTATAATTTAGCAATGTATTATTTTCAATGTGAAATCATGACACATTGTTACAAGTCCCCGTACTAACCTTGGATGCTTGGATGTTCGCATGCTGCACCTTACTTCCAGATTCTCGCTTTACAGAATCTTCTGCTCATTACAGTTCCAACAAGATGTTATCCAAAAATTATAGATAAAGATTACTGTTTTCAGATAGTGTGGGAAACAAGCAAGCCAATAACTTCAAATATGATAAAAGAAGGGACTTGGTAAATGCTACCGTGTTTTGTTAAAAACTTAACAAGATCTGAGCGCATAAACATCCAAGTTAACTTTTTTCTTTTCTTTTTTTTGGTCAGGAAAATTCAACAGAAGTCAAAAGTAATAATAAAGTGTGCAACCAAAGCTGATTAACAAACTGATTGGAGCCAAAATTTGCCTGACATTGAAAGTGAACCGATTTAAACCTAGCTTTCAAATTTCCATCTCGCTAAAGGGATCAGTTTGCAAAAATCAATCGTTTCTCAAAGAATGATCAAGTCTAAAAGCTCTAAAATCAGAGATTTGGAAGCAGCGATTTCAAAACCCTAGAGAGAGGGGGGGTTTTGGTAGAAGCTTACTGAGAACGAGGACTGGGGCGTGCATGGCTGCCGAGAGAGGAAGAGAGAAAAATGTGCCGGAAATGCCCCCTCCTTCCTTCCCAAAATGGCCCTTGTGACGGCGATGCCCGCGCTCACTCGAGACTTCTTTTACTCTCTCCCTAGTAAGCGACTGGGAGCACAGAGTCCCTTTTCGATCCTTCGCTGTTCGTTTTAAGGAGGGAGGAGGGCTAGGTCATCCCGCGCATAGCACGTGAAATAGATCAAAAGTGGTGTCCACTTTTCAAGGGAAGTGGGCAGAAGTGAGGAAGTGGGAAGTAGGTGTTTTTTTCTTTTAGAAAATGAGAATTTGTGTGTAAATTTTTCGGTATTTGGTTGGTAATTGAAAAGTGGAAGTGAAAAGTATATTATGTTTTTCGGTGTTTGGTTAATAATGTGAAAGTGAAAACAGAAAAGTTGACCACAAAGTTGACCGTAAAATAATATGAAAATAAAATTTAATTATGAAAAAATTGGATTTTAATTAGAATGCAAGTGAGATTTACATGACCACAAAATTAAATATAGCACCCTGGAAGTGAGGAAATGATTGTGTAAAAGGGAAAAGAGAAAAGGAAAAAGGGGTTTCCGTTTTCCTTTTTCGGTGTTTGGATGGACAGCAGAAGGGACACTTCCCCGCTTCCTCACTTTCGCCCACATCATTGGCTCCTTCGATTTTGACCGTCCATCTGTCCCCTAAAATAGAGAGCCAGAGAGAACCGCCCTCTCTTCCCCCCCTCTTCCCTCCCCTCTTCTCTCCCACCCCCTCCCATCTTCCCCTCCTTCCTCCCCTCTTGCCCCTCTCTCCTATTTGCCAGTCGGTTTCACCGTCAAGCAATAGTCTAGTTTTTTAATTACGATTCTTTATATTTCTTAGAAATACTAGAAAATGCATGTGTCATGCACGTAAAGTTTTTGGGTTTTTCACATATATACCCCTCAAATCTACCATATTTCTAAAATTACCTCCCAAATCGTCATATTTCTAAATTTAAAGTGATTTTCTTTTTCAAAGTGTCATTTTCTTTTAAAATAAAATCAAATTTAGAAGACAAAACATCGTTTTTCTTCAAAACAACATCAAAATCACTTTTATTTTTCAAAATCTCATTTTCTTTTGAAACAAGATCAAGTTGAGTTTTCAAACAATCTCTTTCATTTGAAACCTCAACCTTCTCTTTCAATACCAAATCAAGTTTTAAAAATAACATTTCATTTTCTTTCTTTAAATCAAAACTTTTTTTTCAAAGCTTTGTTTTTTGAAAGCAAGTTTTCACAAAACATAGAAAGCTCTTCATTCAAAACATGTACATCCATACTATCATGATCATTTGAAGAGCTAGAACAATCATCTAGATGAGCATCCGAATTTACCTCAATGGAGTCAATCCCTTAGACAATGTAGCACGCTAGCTCGGTCTCATCTCCAATAGGTTTTCTCTCCAAATTGTTTGAAGCTTGTTCCTTGAGAGAGGTCAATGTGTTCCACACTACAAAAGCGGAATCACAATGAGAAACAATAGATAAATGATCTTGCTAAGTAAGTGCATGCAATACTTGTGTATTAGCCTCTAAATACTTGCAATTATCAACATATGATTTTTTTTGTAGTGGCAAGGTAAACATGCAATCCTAGGACTTTGAGGTAAGCACTCATTTTAAATTTTCACATGTCAATATTAGAAACATCATGTATAGGTGGTGCAAGATAGTCCATGAGTGTAAATTGTGTGTGCAAAACAAATAACTAGATTAGCAAATCAAGGAGCATACTCTTAGGTGGTTAAACCGAATATCAGAAGCGCTAACTCTGATATCAATTGAAAGATACACTTAGAAGGGGTGAATATTTGTATGCTAATCTATATGACAAATAATGCGGAATTAAAACTTTTACACTAACACACAGTGTATAATCAAGAGTGAGTTCGAATTCTCGGTGAAGGGCTCTGAAACTTCTCCTCATGATTCCTCTAAATTATGAGTTGAGGTGTTTCAATAGCTCTCTTGTTTGAATACTAGTATGAGCACACAAACTATATCAGGCATGTATAAATATGAGCAAGAATAACAATGCAAGATATAAAAAGAGTAAAGAGTTGAGAGAGAAAAATCTAAATGCAAACACCAAGATATGTTTCAAGATTCAAGCCACTGCTCCACGTCCCCGTCTTCACACAAAAGAATTTCCACTATATCCACCAAGAACATTCCATAAAGGGACCTCCACTGAGGAATTACAACTTACAACCAATGAGTACATAATTCCAACTCTCACATACCTCAACACAAGAGGGAAGTCACTAAGCCAAGCACAAAGCAAAGAGAAATTACAACCTGGTGATCCAATAATCACAAATAAGACTTGTTGATCTCAAAAGACCACAAACAAAATACCTTTCACGGTACAAGATCCTAAAGGATAGATTTTAAATTGATAGCACAAGTATGTGAGTAAAACAAAATTTTTGAAAAAAATTGCAAAAAAAAAACTTGGGAAAACTCTAGAAATGATATAGAAATTTAGAACAAGAAACTAGAATTCCAAAACTTGTTTTCTTTTGATTTTTCAAAACTTTGAAATAAATAAAGATATAGATTTGAAGCTCAAAAACTTGTTTTAAAACTATTTAAAACATGGGCAAGAAAGCACTACTGATAAAATATCTCTTGTAAAATCATAGTGAAAACCAGTCCCAAAAATCCCTTTTATAGCCTCTTCAGAAACTAGCCGTTGTGGCTCAGAACTAGGCCAAACTGGCCTGTCGGTCGACGGCCCGGTCAACCAGCCAACTGTTGACACTTAAAAAAGACAAGATTCTTGTTGGTCCGAATAATGTCTAAACTTGTTGACATTTACAAAAGACAAGTGACAGACGAGCTGAAGACCAGTTTTCACCCATCTCCGAGGGACAAAGAAGCAACTTGGACTCCACTGATCCAGCAAGCAGACGGTGAACCCAGATTGTTTCTAAACAGACCTCAGCAGGTCTAAGATGCTAACACTTAGCATCGCATGAGCCCAAAGGGATAGCCTCGCTTGAGAGGCTAATATCACTCGACTTCGCTTTGAAGCCATTCAAAGCCTCGCCAGGAAGCTAACTCGCAAACTTCGCCACAGAGGACTTCCAGCTCCGCCAAAGGGTTTCTTTCGGACTTCGCCAGAAACCGTCTCTAGCTCCGCTACGAGCTCAATGCGGGCAGCGCCACTATTGATCTGCTATGGTCAACCTTTGACCAATCAAATCTCTAGATGAGATCGGATCCAATCAGATCAAATCTAATTAAGGTCAAATCAGAGATCAAATTTGGCAGTTGATTGCCACAATCTCTTGACTCTTCTAAAACGAGTAAGAAGATCAGGGGAAATCCTCCAACGATATAGAAAGGATCAAAACAGATCAAGAGGATCAACCGACCTGCCAATTCTAGCTCCGCAGAAGCTATCTTAGCCTCGCAGCAAGGCTACTTTCCAGATTTAAACAGATTTGATTCAATCTGTTTCTATATCTTCAAGGGACGATTATACCCTTGCTCTCCCTATAAATAGCCCACCAGGGGTACAAGGAGAAAGAGAGATAGAGACCACGAAAAGAGAGAAGACTCCACAAGCAGAGACTTCTTCACAACGCACCGTGCGCTCTCGAATTCAGAGACCTTTTAGAGAATTGCTTTCTCTAACCAGGGTGTTGATACCCTAACATCGTCCTTCTTCTCAAGGAATCTCCGGAACCAGGCGAGAAGGAATCCTTGTTGAAGGCGATTTTGAGAAGCAGCAAGAGGGTTCTACCAACCTTCTATTCTCTGATTCCCCGAACCAGGCGAGAAGGGAATCTCATCGCTCGCATCGTCAAAGGGATAAAGTGGTCGCGCGCTGACCAGACTCCTATCGGCACACTTCTCCAGAATCTCTGAGGAGATCTACTTGTAATCTTTTTAAGAATACTTGTAATTTAGCTCCTCAAACTTTTTATTGTAAGTTTTCCCCTTTGCAAACATAATGGAAAACAAGATGGCGACTCCGCTGGGGAAAACTGTATTCTCCACTGCCGAGAATCAAGTGTCGCAATGCGACGAACAGACCTTCGGGTCTAACTCTGAATTCAGAATTGCCGGTGCAGCCAGAGCTTCTCTGGTTAAATCTTCAAGGAAAGTCTCTGCGGAGACTGAAAAAGTTCTCTACGAACCTACTGCGGTTATTTGGCACAACAAAGAAGCACGTCCGCGGTCTGATTCCTCTACTTGTGAGAACTTGGTGGTTCAGTTCGATCAAGGAAGATTTGAAGAAGTCCTCTCTGGGGGTGGCCCAATGCTTCGAGCACGGAAGCATAAGAAGGTTTCCACGGTCGAGGTTTCAAATCAGAAACCGGAAGCAGGATTCTGCCAAAACCCCTCAGCCTCGTGTGTGGCTAATCAGGTTCCTTGCGAACCTAAGTCTCCTCTGCCAAGGCGGGTATGGAAGCCTAAACAGAAGTCTTCGACCGAAGCTTCAGGCGTAGCTACGCCTAAACCGCGCCTCTCCCGCGAAGAAAAAGGCAAGATGCCTGTCTGCTCCAATCATAAAGTTACAACGGCAATCATACCGTTGTCCAATTCAAGAGCAGCGATGCCTCGCGCCGGCCTCGTTCTCATGAGCGAAGCCACCGTACCACAGCGTACGCGCAGGGTCCATAGCCGCAAAGCCGAAGCCAAAGTACTATCTAAGGCTAATTACCTTCGCAGCAGCATAGCGGGTAAAGCACCGCAGCATGCTCCGCTTTCCAGTGCGTCAAGCACTAAGTTCGCGTCTAAAGGCGAAGCTAGAACCAAAGCACTATTCAGTGCTAATCCCGTCTGCAGGGATAAAAGAAGCGGGACATCGCCCTATGAGCTATCCAAAAGAACCTTTGCGCTCGACTGCAGGGACCCAACCGGGTTCGATTTGAGGAAATTGTTGACGGATAGACAAATCTCTTCCCCCTGTCGTCGACAAGTAGGATGTCAGCTGGTGACATTCCACTCGGTCCATTGCCGGCTGGGACCAATCTCCGCCACGCCTCCAAGACGACGGTCAGTTTTTGATCGACTATCGGTACAAGTCCCGGTGAAACATCGCAAAAGGAGCATCTCGCGAGATCTACCCTCCGCATCCGTCAACATGACCGGAAGAGGACAAGAGTCCCCAGATCCATACTACAGCCCAGGCCTAGGCGAAGTCTTGGTGCATGAGGAAGGTGTTTTTCGAAACACCAGATCCAGGGTGGCGATACCCTACACTTACGAACAGCCTTCCTCCTTGACGGCCCTAGCCTCGTCAGAGCCCAGGAAATCACTCCAATCATCGGACGGAGAAGATGAAGACAGTGGGTATGCCTCCTCGGCGACTGTCAGTTCGGTGCGAACAGACAGAGCATCAGTCAATATGGCTGATAACGTCAACGACGATCTTCGTCGGCGCCTGGAAGCTCAGGAGCAAACTTCCAAAACCCAGCAAGAAGCTCTGGACAACATTCAACAGATGCTCGCTCAACTCCTCAGTAACCGGAATAACAATGATGCCGGGAGCAATCACGATGAGGAGGAACACTTCAGCAATGAGCAACCAAAGCCGGAGAAATCCAAGGAGGGTTCCTCCTTAGACGCCGAAGTCCTTAAGGGCCTCCAAGCTCAGATCGCATCCCTGGCTCAGAGGGATGAATTAAAGAAGGTAGGGGCAGTCCGTCCTTATCCGCTGGAGTGGGATTCGGTGCCGTATCCACCGAAGTTCAAACCGCCAACGCTGCATACCTATGATGAAAAGAGCTCGCCAAATCAGCACATCTACTATTTCGGTCTCAGACTGGTAATGTTATAAGCAATGACGCCATCATGGCCAGGCTATTCATTGGCACCATAAAGGGGGTGGCATTTGACTGGTTTCGCAGTCTTCCCCCGGGCTCTATCAACTCCTGGATCGACCTGGAAACTCGGTTCCTCTCTCGTTTCTATGAGGACGACACCGAAGTGACCATGGACAAGCTCCTCTCCACTGTACAAAAGAAGGGCGAATCTGTCCGTGACTACATTGAACGGTTCAGAAACTTATCCTTGATGTGCCCAGCAGGGATGCCATTACCCATGCTCTTACAGACATGCAGACACAACTTCCTAGACCAAGTGAAAGTTCGCATGGGGGCTGTTAAAGCCCACACTTGGAAAGAATTGGTCGAACAAGCTGAGATAGCCGAGAAGTCGGCTAAAAAGTTCGAACCATCCGCCCCTAGAGGAAAGTGAGGGATGAACAGCAAAGGGCGTAGCGACCTACCGCAATCTTCTCAAGCTAAAGGCAAAGAGACTATGTCTGTGGAGTTATCCGGAGATGTGCAGTCGAAGGCCAAGAAAAGTGGCTTCAACAATCAGGAGCCCAAGTTCCCTCCGAAGCAGTACTCCTTCAAAGACGATCAGGTGGTCACCATCTTCCATTTGCTCCACAAAGGGAACAAAATGAAGCTGCCAGATGCGCGGCGTCCCAATGAGATAGGGCGCACAAACGACCCTAAATATTGTCTCTACCATAGGATGATTCACCATCCTACTGACAAGTGCTATGTCCTCAAGGACAGAATACAAGCCCTGGTCGATGCCGGGGTTCTGACGTTGAAGACGGAACAGAAGAAAGTCACTGCCAATATGGTGACTCTTGAGTTCGGCAAAGCTCCAAAGGTCACAGTTCCTGACGGGACTTATTCCGTCCCTGCGCCACGGTTGGAAGTCAAACATCCTCCAGCTATAGCTCAAAACAATAAGGGTCTTGTTCCCTTAACATTGGAGACATGAGAAGTCATGTGGATACATTCAGACCTCGTCCAAGACGTACAACGGGATCCAAAGCAGCCCCACTCAAAGGGCAAGTCTTGCAATGTCATCTCCATCCTGCCAGACGACGGCAATCTGACATCGGCTTCCCTCAGTGATTCCGAAGGAGAAAAGCATGCTTGCGCAGCGCAAGCTGATGCGCCTCAACAGACGGGCACCCGATCCGAAAAATCATACTTGAGGCAGTATGAAAAGTCTACTGACGAGATACAACAGCAAACGACGTCAGTACAAGTACCCGCATCCGCTCCAATCCCAGCAAAGGGAAAAGAGAGGCCTAAGGAGGTACGATTCGACCACGTGTTGAGGAAACCACCAGGCCAAGGGTTTGATACGCTCTTTCGCTTTGATATATTGGCTCAGCTGGCCAATATCCCAGCTCGTATCACTATACATGAGCTCCTTCGCCTCTCGAAAGAAACAAGAGAAGCACTCAGGATGCGCTAGCCAATTCAGAATCCTTTCTGACATGCATGCCTGAAATCCCTAACGACGACTTTCAGTCTCCTTACCCAGAATGTCATCATGTACAATCAAAGGTGCTTTCTATTACATTCACGGCAGAAGATATGCTTCTCAAAGACAACAAGCACGATCGACCTCTGTACTACACCGGATATATCGGTTCAACATGCATTGAGAGGGTACAAGTCGATCCGGGGTCTGCACTCAGCATCATCCCCAAATGGCTTCTCTACTTCCTCGGCATACCATTGTATAGGTTGTCCGCAACCACTACTACAATATACGGTTTCAACGCCGGGAGCAGTCATCCACTGGGGAAAATTCGACTCCGTTGCAGAATCGGGAGTCTGAAGTCAGAAGTGACATGCTATGTCATTGATGCTGACACTTCATATAACCTGCTGCTGAGACGGCCATGGATCCATGCCAACTGGATCGTCCCTTCCACCCTCCATCAATGCTTCAAATATGTTGAAGATGATGCGACAGTACGAACTGTCTTTGCTGAGAGGCAACCATTCAAAGGGGTGAAAAACTACTTCACTGACGCTCTCCTATATCAAGAGGCCGGTGGAGCACTCAAAGAATCGTTGCCGGACGATGATGAAAGTGGCAACGAGGCGGATTCAGAATCCGAAACAGGCATGCCAGCCATTCTGATTGGTGAACCAATTATAGCATGTCTCAATAATCCCCTATGTAATACTCCTTCAGAGGATGAAGGTGAATGGGTAATTAATGATAATATTTCTTTTGATTATCCTGCGAGTATTGGGTTGATTAAATCCATTACGGATGGCTCTCTGCATGTGCCCGTACATGAGCCAAGTATGGCTAGCACATCTATGGAAGCTATAGAAGGGGCCACACTGGTGACCCCGCCATCCAAAGAAGGTCAGTTACCGATAATCTTCGGTAGAACCCGGCCACGGGGATCCACAATCGCAGATTTAAGCTCAGATTCAGACACTCCACAATTCTTTCATTACGCGCGGCCAGCGCGCCTATTATGAAGAAAATGGGGTACGACTTAAAGCATGGAGCAGGCCTGAATTTCGAAAAAGGAAGGCGCGGTTTGATGCGGAACTTTGTGCCTAAAGGGAAGCCTGCAAATTACTATGATAGTACACGCAGGGGGTTGGGTTACGTCACGCCCACATCGTCAGCAACGGTTCAAGCCAAGGACGATGGATCAGCTCCATCACATTCGGCTTCATCCTCCGAATGGGACTCCGATATCAGCATAGGAGGAATGTTCAAGGACCTCACTGCTAATATGACCTCAAGCAGTCAATGGGAGCCCGCAGAAGCCACTGATGAGGAACCATGGGCCCAGCAATTAGACCTTCAATGGGAAAAGCGATTCTAACTGCGCGAGCCGCCCACTGAAGACAAAGTGATGCAGGTCAATCTGGGTAGTCAAGACCATCCCAAAGCCATCTTTATAAGTGAAAGCCTATCACTTACGGAAAGGGAAGAATTGATAATACTCGTAAGAGAGTATATAGATGTCTTCGCATGGAGCTACGAAGATATGCCCGGACTTGATCCACAGGTCGCTATGCACCGTCTAAATATCAAGCCTGACGTTAAGCCAGTCAAGCAGCAACAACGTCGGTTTCGCCCGAACATCATGGAAGCTATTGAGGCCGAAGTTCACAAGCTCATCGCATGTGGCTTCATCCGGGAGGAACAACATCCAGATTGGGTAGCTAATATCGTCCCCGTCCTCAAGAAGAACGGAAAAATACGGATATGCATCGATTATCGTGATCTCAATACGGCTATCCCAAAGACGAATTCCCACTGCCCATCACCGATGTCATGATTGACAACACATGCGGGTTTGAAAGGATATCTTTCATGGACGGCTTTTCAGGGTACAACCAGATTAAGATGTATCCCGACGACGAGAAGCATACTTCGTTCCGGACACCATTGGGGGTATACTGCTACACTGTAATGCCCTTCGGACTGAAGAACGCCGGAGCAACCTACCAGCGGGCAATGAGTACGATCTTCCGCGATCATCTCCGAAAAACGGTAGAATGCTATGTCGACGACATTGCCGTCAAAAGCCGCAACAAGAATGAACATCTTCGCGACCTGAGAACGATGTTCGACATAATGCGGGCTCATCAACTGAAAATGAACCCGACAAAATCCTTCTTGGGAGTGTCAAGCGGCAAATTCCTTGGGTTTATTTTCACATCAAAAGGAATTCATCTTGACCCAGACAAAGTCAAAGCCATCCAGAGCATGCTTCCACCAAGGAATCTCAAAGAGCTCAGAGGCTTGCAAGGCAGGCTGGCCTATATCAGAAGATTCATCGCAAATCTCTCAGGCCGCTGTCAGCCGTTCACCCGGCTCATGAAAAAGGGTGCTTCCTTCGTATGGGATCAAGCTTGTCAAGAAGCTTATGAGACATCAAGAGGTAACTCACAAAGCCTCCAGTCCTGGTGGCCCCTACATCAGGGAAACCATTCTTGCTTTATGTAAAAGCTCTGGACTACTCCCTCGGTGCCCTCCTCGCTCAAAAGGACGACAATGGCCACGAGCAGGCCATTTATTATCTGAGCGGAACTCTCATTGGAGCGGAATCTCGCTACAACCCTATCGAGAAAGAGTGTTTAGCCCTCGTCTTCGCTGTTCAGAAGACCCGACATTATTTGGTCGGCCAGACCATACATGTCATCTCCAGCGTAAACCCATTGCGTCTTCTTATGACAAAGCCAGGATCAGTGAATTTAAGATTGGCTATGTGGCACTTTTATTGTCTCAATACGACATGACCTTCATCCCTCAGAAGGCGGTCAAAGGCCAAGCCCTTGCAGAATTCTTAGCTGCTCATCCAGTTCCGGAGCATTCAAAACTTCACGAAGATATCCCTGATGAACTCTTCGAGTCTTATGCAACCTCAGAAGAGGAAGTGTGGCAGATGTTCTTTGATGGAGCATCCCGAATGGGCCCTAAGGCAAGATTATTGCCAGAGTGGGGGTTTGTGTTATCTCCCCACAAAATCATGTCCTGCCCAGAGCATTTTCTCTGACAGAATTATGCTCCAACAATGTAGCGGAATATAATGCTCTGCTCATTGGTCTTCAGCTCGCCCATGGAATGGGGGTACGCTACCTCGAAGCTTATGGCGATTCAAAACTGATCATCAATCAGGTTAAAGGCGAATACGAAGTCCGCCATGAGGACTTGGTGCCTTATTACCATACAACCATCGAATTGGCTAACCTATTTGAAGGTTTCTACATCGGGCATGTGTCCCGATCTCAAAATACTAAGGCGGACGCCCTTGCTGCATTAGCAACAACTCTAGCCTTACCGGCAGACACCGAGTATCACCTCACAGTCGCAACTCGACATCTTGTATGCTCCAAGCATATGTTAAGAATTCGAGAAGTCTATAATGTCTCCACAGATCTCGAGCCGAGGGATTGGCGCTTTCCTCTCATCGACTATGTTCTGCACGGTCTGCTTCCAGACAATCCTAAAGAAGCGGCATCTATTAGACGAAGGTCTCTCCGTTTCTACTACGATCCGACTCTGAAGACACTTTACCGTCGTTCATATGATGGTGTCCTCCTCCGTTGCCTTTCCAATTCAGAGGCACAAGAAGCGCTCCAAGAAGCGCACGACGGCACTTGTGGAGCTCATCAGCCAGGTCCAAAGTTTAAAGACAGGTTGCATAGGCTGGGATATTATTGGCCAACTATGATAGCCGATGCCATCCAATATGCACGAAGGTGTAAAGCATGTTAGATTCATGCGGACTTCATACACCAGCCTTCGGAGCTGCTCCACCCGACTGTTGCTTCATGGCCATTTGAAGCATGGGGAATAGACGTCGTAGGGCCAATCAGCCCTTCTTCGACAAGAGGTCACCCGGTTTATCCTAGCAATAACCGACTACTTTTCAAAATGGGCGGAGGCTATACCACTGTTGAAGTCAAAACCTCTAATGTGGTTAATTTCATCAAACACCATGTCATCCATCGATTTGGTGTCCCTAGGCGGATCATCCACGACAACGGTCCCCAATTCATAAGCCAAGTATTCTATCGGTTCTGCGATAAATATCGAATTCAGAATGTGGCTTCAACTGCCTATAATCCTGCTGCCAATGGCTTGGCGGAAGCATTCAACAAAATAATCATCAAGCTGCTCAAGAAATTCGTCTCCTCGAATAAGCGAGATTGGGACGAAAAGCTTGGTGAATGTCTTTGGGCCTACCGAACCACGGTTCGGACACCGACAGGCAATACGCCTTTTTTCCTGGTATATGGGTGTGAAGCAGTCCTCCCATTAGAAATCCAGATGCCATCGTTGCGTGTAGCTCTGATTACTAAAACCACATCAGAGGACAATGATCGCCGACGCCTTCAAGAGCTCGAAGCTTTGGACGAGAAGCGACTACAAGCTCAGCAGCATATTGAGCTATATCAAGCTCGAATCTCAAAAGCCTTCAATAAGAAGGTCAAACAAAGAGTCTTCCAGAAAGGAGACCCGGTCTTAGCCGTCAGACGACCGATGATTATGACGCACAAGACCAAAGGCAAATTTCAGCCTAAATGGGAAGGACCGTTTGTGATAGAAACAGTCTATTCAAACGGAGCATACCGCCTTATGACTGCAGAGGGCGACCTACTCATGATGCCGATCAATAGCAAGTTCTTAAAGAAGTATTATCCTTAATCAAGGATTCTTCTCTTGACCAAGTTAACACTGCACCTCTGATCAAGATCTCCGTGCCCGAAGCACACACAAAGAGAGCCTTTCTCTTCCTCCCAGTGAGGTCATACAGCCATAAACCAACAGGAACCTGGCCGTGCACCAGTTATCCTAAAGGAGAGTTAGGGTTATGCAGACATTAACCCGATAATCCAATATCCTTAACATTAGGGTAGAGGAAAATGTTGGCCTGTAGCCCAACATAAGTCCTCGACAACTCATCATGCTGAGGGGAAAAGCGTGGCTAGCCCAATTCAAACGGTAGTTGGTAAAGGCATATCAAACCCGTTGACAGCTGGGGATTTGCTAAAAATCCTAAGGGACCAGTTCCCATTTGATTCCCTCTCCAAAGTCGCTTACCAATTCTCATCCATAGGATGGTAAGGCCACATATGCTTCGCTGTTATGTTAACATTAACCTATGACAGCAACCCCCTCGTTTCTCCCCGTGAGAATGAGACCTCCAAAATCACTTACCAATTCTCATCCATAGAATGGTAAGACCACAAATACATTTTGCTGTTACGTTAACACTAAACCTATGACAGTGATTCCCTCGTTTCTCCCCGTGAAAATGAGACTTTTCCCAAACTCCATTGCAACCTTGAGCTTGGTGGCGTCTCATCCGGTTATGTCATTGCGACCTCTGAACCAACACAGCTAAGTCTCAATTCCGAGCCCTGTTGACATTTACAAAAGACAGGTCTCGATACTCGTTGACATTTACAAAAAACGAGTATCACCAATTTTTGAAGCTTGGTGGCGTCTCATCCGTTATGTCATTGCGACCTCTGAACCAGCAGACAGCTAAGTCTCAATTCCGAGCCCTGTTGACATTTACAAAAGACAGGTCTCGATACTCGTTGACATTTACAAAAGACGAGTATCACCAATTTTTGAAGCTTGGTGGCGTCTCATCCGGTTATGTCATTGCGACCTCTGAACCAGCAAACAGCTAAGTCTCAATTCCGAGCCCTGTTGACATTTATAAAAGACAGGTCTCGATACTCGTTGACATTTACAAAAGACGAGTATCACCAATTTTGAAGCTTGGTGGCGTCTCATCTGGTTATGTCATTGCGACCTCTGAACCAGCAGACAGCTAAGTCTCAATTCCGAGCCCTGTTGACATTTACAAAAGACAGGTCTCGATACTCGTTGACATTTACAAAAGACGAGTATCACCAATTTCTGAAGCTTGGTGGCGTCTCATCCGTTTATGTCATCGCGACCTCTGAACTGGCAGATAGCCAAGTTTCATCTACCATTGAGCTTAGTAGCGTCTCAACCGGTTATGTCATTGCGACCTCTGAACTAGCAGACAGCTAAGTCTCAACTTTGGGCCTGTTGACACTTACAAAAGACAGGACTCACTGATGTTTGCTGACATTTACAAAAGGCAAGTATCTCCTCTTCAGCCCCGCAAAGGGCTAACCTCAAGATTGCTGACGTCTTAATCATTACGATTGGAGATTCGATAGAAGCCAAAACAAAAGAAAGAATTTCCATTAATTCCAAAAGATGGGGACACATGAAGGCACGTATACAATGACCTACAAGCGTACACTGTACGATCTGAGCCACTCTCCGAGGGCGTTTAGCCTCGTCTTCCTGTCATCAGCAGCCTGGGCAAGCGCCTGTGACCTCAGCTCAGCCTCATCAAAGTCCACCGCCTGGGCCAGACGAGCTTCAACTTCCACCAAAGTTGCCCTCTGTGACAACTCCTGCCGCGCAAACTCATCACTCTGAGCTCTGAGCTCTTCAAGCCGCGCAGTTTCCTCAAGACGCACCGGTATGGCCTTGGATAAGAGGAGATTTGCTTTCCTGATCATTTCCTCAGCCTTCGCAATCTTATCCTCAGCGCCAAGAAGAGCACTAGTGGAGGCGTCAATTGCACTTCCAACCTCCGCTTGCCTTGTTTCCAAGGATTTCAAATCAGAAGAGACGGCCTTAGCAGCCTCTTGAGCAGCAAGCCGGCCTCGTGCTTTCTAGCAACAAGACAGGCGAGCTGCTCATCAGCTAAGGACGCCGGGTCTGAGCGATAGAGACGGCGCCACTCCTCTACAGCCTTCTCAGTTCATCCACCAGGAGTTCTAAAGCAGCAGCCTGATGATACCCCTCAAAGTCCCGAATGCTCTCAATGTCACGGGAGAGGACCACCTTCAGCTTTGAGAATGGTACAGGCGAACCCTTCAAAACTAGGTCGATAGTTCGCTCCAAGCTTCTATAAAAGCTATCGACCAGGTCACCTATGTAATCATTCTCGCCTCAGCCATTTCGGGCAGGGAGGCAACCTCGGAATAGTCCACCAGCCTGGTCGACGCCGTCGCAGAAGAAGCAGCGGGAACACTGACAGTAGCAGGACTAGCCGAAGGCGATCTCGGCGGAGTCCTCATCAAAACCAGCACGCCAGTCACCACGGAGGTAGGACTGGCAACCACCTCTTGAGCAGCAGGCTCAACCACCAGGGTTGGAGAAGTAGGGCTTGCGATCACCCTCAGTGCCGCACTCGGTAAAACAGTCCGCACCTCACTCGTTGATGTGATTGGGAGTGAGGATACCTCCGGAACTGCCGCCCCTTCAACCTCTGGTCCTTCAGCTGATTTGGACTGATAAGAAGGAAGGTCGCCATACAGCGCGTCCAACACAGCAGCATCCGCCGTGACCGAAGCGCTCATGTCACCCCTTGACCCTTCGGGGAGATCTACCGGCTCCTTGAAGCTGATGCATCTTGAGGCCGAACACCTGTAACAAGACTGCGGTTAGTCGGGACACTATATACAGAAGAAGCCAAGAGGGTACGATAATACCAAAGGATGATGTTGCCTCGAACATCTCGTCGGCCGCACCAGTCTCCAGAGGCTCCATCGGAAAATTTTTGGCATAATCAACACGAATAGCCGGCTCGTTTTCACTTGCCGAGAATCTTGTTGACCACCCGATAGAGCTCGATGCCTCAGGACTTCCTTTAGAAGTCCCAACGCCTGAAGGACCGATGTTGGCCACATCACCTCCAGACTCCTCCGGAAGGGCACAGGAACCAGCTTCAGCTCCATAATGAATAGAGGATCATAATGTTCCCCTTGTTCTCCAGCTGTCTCAGCTCCTACACCCAGACCTGGAGCGAATTCACCACTAGTCGGTTCAGCAACCGACGGTTCAGTTGCTAATGGGGCAGCAGGAGGAATCGCTGTAGAGGGGTAACCCTCTACGACGATCGTAGGAGCTTGGCAACGGGGCTTCTTCGCCTACGATTTCCTACGAGAGCTACCCGCCCGCTTTCTCTTGAAGTGGACGTCAGAATCCTCTTCTTCCACTCCTCCCGCACGTCGTGGGGAAGATGTCCCCATCACACCAGAGCCAGCCGCATGGGTATCAGCTCCAGCCCCCGTCTCGAAGCGAGGACTCCCTGCATCAGAAGTCTCGCTGTCATCCACAGCGATGAATTCTTCCAAGCCGGGGACACGAACCCGTTTGCCTTCTTTCTTATCAGAGGCCTTCCGCTTCAGTCGCTGAGAGATTAACTTCACACCCGAACTGTTGGCGTTAAACCCAGGAGGTGTGGAGTTGGAAGCCGCGTACCACTGGCAAAAGCACAGGGTCGTCGAGAGGCCGGGATCCTGCAGCGGCGTGCGTAGCCACGCCCCAGTGCCATCCGCAGTAAAGAACCGCCAGGCACGGGCCACATCAATAAGACTCCCCATGAAAGCCAGGTCCGAATTGGGGTTGCCCACATACAGCTGGTCGTACCCGAATTGGCGGGCAAATCGACTCGGGACGTAGGGTTCCAGGTAGCAGGTATCCCCACTCCTGTACAGCAAATGCGAGGGCCGGATGCTGACCAGCCACTCGAAAACGCCCCGACTCATGGGAGACCGCGCCGACTCCGTATCTCGGAATTCCTCGTTGTATCCTGCACCCCGAATACGAGGAAAACAGCGGAACAGGCTATAAGCGTCATGACGACGCACTAACTTACGGGCCTCGGCCACGTAGGCTTTCATCCAAGAGCAACCTTCGAATCGGCGGAGAAGCGCCATTCGAACACCCTACGGAGGGTCTTCCCCAGCTCCAATCAAAGTAGGGCAATGTAAGGCGAACCACGCCATCAAGTAGGTGTACGGTAGACCCCACCCTAGGATTGGGTCCATCGCAAGGAAGGATAGCACTCTTCCCACGTCTCGTCGCCGGTGGCCTGCAGAAAGCCTCCGTTAGTGCGCGAAGGCCTCTTTGAAT
This sequence comes from Agave tequilana, assembly GCA_038442645.1. Classification (NCBI taxonomy): domain Eukaryota; kingdom Viridiplantae; phylum Streptophyta; class Magnoliopsida; order Asparagales; family Asparagaceae; genus Agave; species Agave tequilana. The sequence goes on along the minus strand of JAVJIF010016986.1, from coordinate 41,525 downwards.
ACAGCATACCATGGCTGGGAGAAGACCCAGACGGTGGCCATGGGCTAGGCGAACGGCGGGTAGCAGAACATTCGGGTGGACGATGTCACCCGAGGAAGAAGGCACAACACACTTCTTTAACCAGACGGTTAAGAAACCGGCCAGCAGCGCCTTTCGAGACATAGGCCGACGGGCCTGATGGTGAAAGCTCCGAAGGGTATCACCCTTCTCATAGGGACCAGCATCTTCTGTTACGACGATATCCCTTTGGAGACACTTCTCCATCCGTTCAACAATATCGCCATCAGCAACTCCACGATGAGCTGCTTCAGGAGCATTCTTCATGTCTGGGAACAGGTAACTTCCCCAGCTCTTCAAGCTCTTCGAGCTACCCTTGCCACCACCGTGGATGCTGGAACAAATATGCAAGTGGTACATCAACTCCCGATAAGTCTCGAGCAAAGCAGGCTCCTGCTTCTCCAGGAGAGCCAACTCCGCCTCACAGGGAAAGTACTCTTCGTACGGAAGAGACCCGAAAGGCAAAGCAGAGATTTCCCACATCTCATGCAAAGCCATGCCCAGCTCGCCAACCGGGGTGAAGAAGGTCCCCGAAGCCGGGCAGTACAACTCAAGGATGGCGTAGAAGCACGCCACCTTCATCTCAATGCCGTAGCAGGTCGCCCTGACGGCCTCATAGAGATTCAACCCCTCCAAGTCCTCCTCGAAGTGAGCGAGGATATAGTTGGTCAACTCCGCCCACCATATCTTAGGAGGATGAACCCAACCGGGAGCCCTGAAGTCAGTGGCAGGGTAGTTCCCGTCAACTGCGCAGAATTGAGTGCCAATGGTCTGCGCCACAGCCGGGTTCTCTCCCACTGGAAGTTCCCGCGATACCTTCTCAGGGTATAGCCCCATTATGCTGAGGGGAGGGCCCGCCCTCGAATAAACCATGTAAACTTGTTTTGATGAAATCTATTCATGAAAGAGAAAGATGTGTACTTAAGATTCAAAACTTAAAACGTATGCATGTTAGACTGAAACACAAAACTTAAAACTAAATAGATGTAATCTTGAAAGCGAAATGATTAAACCGAAAACCAAACTATAGACATGTGTGTGTGTATACTTGAGCAACTCAAAGCTATTCTATCCTTATACAAGATCTAAACAAAACATCTAAACAAACCTATATACAAGTCTTCTTGTAGTCCTTCTCCAAGACGACTCGATCCAAACACAATCCAAAGAGCTTGACTCCATCTCGAGTACTTGATGCAATCTTGAAGCGCGAGCTCTTGAATTAACACATGATAGCTTCAAATCTTGACTTCGTGTCCATTGTAGAAGCTAAACACCAATAATGTTCTTGACTCATATCTAAAACTTAATAAACACAACATCATTAGTAACATAACTTCATAAGTTAGTCATCATCAAAACTAGGATGAAAGGCTTTAGGGCCAACATCTTCTAAGTGGGTGACTGAGATGTTGTTGGGAGAGTGCCAGAGAGGTATAGGGTATACATATTCTCTGACGATTCACTTTTTGAGATGCCAGTAGAACCACTCTTAAGAATGACTTCAGTAAAGAGGACACTGCCATTGAGAGGAAGGTACACAACACCAATCTGAAGCCATAGCACTTCTTTGTCCCTTCAGTGAATTAATGAAACTTGTTATATTTTTGGTTGTATGGAAGCTTGTATTAAGTACTTCAAAACACATGGTTTTGGCGGTATGTAATGTTGAGAAACTTATACTATTGAATCTTGAGAATATTGTTGAAAGTTGAATGAAATCTTGAAACTTATAATGTTGCATGTAATGTTGAATCTATACCATTGAAACTTCAAAACATATGGATTGGTTCAAAAAGAATGGAAATTAGACATTACATGAAATTGATTCATCACATTGATGTCAATACATAAAATCTGATATTGAATAATAATTTGTCAATACAGAGAATTCATTCATTTATTTGATGTCAATATAGGCATTTTTTTATTGAAACTTGTTTCATACAACAATAAGCTTTATAATCACAAATACAACAACCATTCACACAACAATTTTTAAATCTTCAGTACATCTTCCACACAAGTTTGAACTTTGTCAATATTCTTCAAAACATCATCAATTGACCTTTCTATCTTTTCTATCTTCATAAAGAGACTGTCTTCATCTCCTTCGACAGCTTCAAACCTTCATTTTCTGGAAGCCATTGAAAGATGTCACATCCATGATTCTCCTTTGAAATGTATTTTGAACTCATAAAATTTCTTGCCTATGTTATTTCCCTTGTAACATGTAAAATCCTTATCCTCCAGACTACACTAGCACCTCGGGTGATAGCACTCTCAAAATCCGTTTGATATTATTGGTTTTTCAAATAGGTCGTAGTTTTGCATTCTTCTATATATTAAAATTAAAACTTCTTTCTTTCATATTGAAATTAGAACTTTTCATGATTTATTTACCGCCATTGAGTCAAGATATTTTGATACAAATAATAAATCTTTATGACCCCCACAATGTGAGGCTAACCCATGATAATTATTACTGTAATAACCATTCATGAGCTATGAAATACTATGCATTGTTTATAGTTGTATATTTAGGTAAGTCTTTATTATTTCATAAGAATGAATTTAAATTTAGTTGGGGATTACATTGTAGAATATCTCGAGTTTGTAACCAGGTTATGGTTTTTGTTTGAGAGGGGGGGAGAGAGAGCGCTTAAAGTTTGCACCTACTTACTAATGGACAACTCATGTTGTTTATTTTGCACTAAATATCACGAATATGTGTGGAGAATTTTTTTATGCAATTTGGGCGCTTCTACACCATCATCTAATGACAAAAAAACCCTACAAACCAATATAGGCTGTTGTTTTAAATCCAAACCAGAAAAAACATTTTTTTACATATATAGTCAATATTGATATCACTGCTCTTATTGCTATTTCAAAAAAGTACGTGAGAACTTAGCCTCATCGCTTATACAACTATATATGCCCATTGATGAATGCAAAGACTTGTTCGATATTATCACCATCTTTTTTGACATAGGACATATATACCAGGGAAATAGAATTATGCTAATGTCATTTTATCATTTTTTTTATTAAACAAATAAATTACAAATCCTCAACTCATGTAATTTTTTTTCATTAGACACTTCACAATGTGTAATTCAAAATGAACAAGGTGGATTGACCATTGCGATAAAGAATAATGTGGTTTTGTTGGTAGAACAAATATATAATAAACTTTAAAAGAAAAGAAAATTTCTATCTACTGATCCTCCGTTGTAACTTTCTATACTTGTTTATTCTCACTTCTTGTTATTAATAGCCCAAGGACCTAAGTCATTGTCCCTTCTAGCTCTTTAACGTTTCCGTCTTCTTCTCCATCTTAATCTTTTGGCCCTCTATCGTTTATCTCTTCTTCTCCAATTTATAGTTTCTTTATTTTTTTTCTTCTTATTGCTATTATCTTGCACTTTTTACTCTAACTTTTTCTCTCTTGATCTTCTTTTCCAATATCTTCTAAATATAAAATTAACGATTACTTTTAACTCATATTTAATTAGACCACTTTTGCACTGTACTAAATAATACATGAAAGATAAATTTAAGTTTTGATGTCAGAATAGAAGACCAAAGCAAAAAAGTACTAGTAGTCACCGATCCATAGGATATAAGAACGAACGCAAAAATGAGTTTATCATATTGCACCTGAAGAGGTCCCTAGAATGAAAAAGGAAAAAAAAGAAAGTTTTCATCGCGACAAATTGTTAATAATACTACAACATACCACAAACAATGGCTGATCACTAAAAAAAGAACAAATGCAATAATATTTATGAAAGATTTGTGCAAGCTGTTAGTGAAATGTTTTTTATTTTTATTGGAAACTTGAAATTAACCAAGAGAGTTTTTGAGAAAATTTGAGCTGAATTTAGGTTGAACTCGTTGCTCAGAATATGCGCGAGATGGTTGGAATGTGTTCTCCTTCCATTGACGATGAACGTGATATATTCACATGTTCAATTTTGTTTCTGAATGAATAAGATATTCAAGTCAGAAGTTGATCTAATACAAGAGCTAAATGAGACCAAAAGAGTGAAAATTTTTTAGTCTAACATTGAAAGTGGTATGCGAATGGATGTGTCTATTCGGTGAACGGACACGTCTATTCGGAATAGTTGCGCCCGTTCCGAATGAATGGATGTGTCTGTTCAGAGACATACCGTTTCGGCCGAATGAATATGTCTATTTGGAAAGGTTGTGCCCGTCCCAACCGAACAGATGTGTCTGCTCAAAAGAGTTGCACCCGCTACAACCAAATATTTTCTCTGATTCCTATATAAAAGGCAGAATACCACTCTAAAGACATAACAAAAATAATTCAGAATTCATTTTCCTTCTTCTCTTTGAATACAAAGTCTGTTCAGGCAAAAGTTCTCTTCAAATTTTTTGTAGTCCTTTGGTCCGTTTCAACTTTCAGTCAAATGAAAGGTACGAGTTACTTTTGGCTTGACTATTGTGATTTTCCAAGTGTTGGGCATGATACGTGAAGGAGTGTTGTATCTTTAGAGACCAATGTCCATTATCCCTATGCACCGTAGCGGGAAACGTAGTTGTCTTAAGGAGATTCGCTTTACGCGTACCTCACTCTAAAATCTAGCTCTTATTCTGTTGCTCTGCCCGTTTATACCAACATTCAGTTATGCACAATTATTGTTAATGAATATTTTTCTTGTATAAATATTGATTATAAAATTATTGAATTTCAATATATTCTCTATCCTTTTGAACTAAAGTTCTTATTACAGGGATTATGCTAAATAAGGTATTCATGCTGGGATATTTATTTTAATAAATATTATTGATAGATAAATTATTGTTGAATTATTTATCTTCCTGATTTATTACTCATACGAGACTGACAAACACCAGTCTGATTGATGTCTAAGAAAGAGATTTGAAAGGTGGTTCTGTAATTAAAGAATATTTAATTGAACGAAAAACCTCCCACTTGATTTTCACCGACCTGACAGATTGGACCAGTTAATCTTGAATTGCATTGACAAGACTGACATTCTCAAGACAATTATCGTGATTTTCTAGTGCAGGTTGCATCAGCGATTTAATTTTATTTACTGAGATTTCGTATCTCATAATTTCTGTTTTACAAATACCAACTAGATATCTTTTTCTATTTAAAGAATTTATTTACGAAAGTTGTTTTGATAATTTTCAGTTTCGTCAAAATTATCGGGGACCCATATTGAAGTTGCTAACTTCTATTGTGCTTGAATTGCACAAAATGACCGACACTAATCAAGAGAGTACCAGTGGAGCGTAAGTGTGTCGAACCAAACTGTGATGTCTGCTTTCCTTCTTATCCCGAAGGCGGAGAATATAAATCAAATGGATTCATTAAGTTGCGTGCTAATTTTGGTATAAATCACCAAAATTATAGCACAATACACTCTTCAGCTGAATAAGAGCAGTGAAAGAAAGAACAAAACTTTAAACGAGATGATCAATTTCATGCTCGTAAGTTCTGGATCACCGCAGAACTTGTGGAGGGAAGCCCTATTAACCGTAAATCAGGATACACCACAAGAAACTTGGTCTTATTCTATTTGAGTTGTGGCACAGAAGGCATCCTTCCTACCATTACCTCAAAATGTGGGGGTGCCTTGTAAAAGGTACCAGTGTCACTATCTAAGAAGACTAAATTGGGATCTAAAATGGTGGAATGCATTTTCATGCCTTGAATAGCAATGTCTACAGTTTTCTGGTACACAAAAAATACTAGATATTCATGTAAAGCATGATTATTGAATCAAGAGATATTGTGTTATTTGAAGATATCTTTTCGTACAAACAGAAAGAAACAAGACTTTTAGAAAAAGAACACATGAAATATCGTTCAGGGAAAAGGACCCATAGTTAATGCATAAATTGTACTAAGAAGGAGTAAGAGATCGAAAATCCCTAAATATTTTGGTCCAACTCCATAGAATATGTGATTGAAAGCGAGCCTCAAACATTTAAAGAGGATATATCTACCCCAAAAGTACAAACGTAAAAGAAGCTATCAGACTCCTAAATAGTAGCATGAGAAGTTGGATAGTGTCATGATCAAGGATGGATTCACTATCAACGAATGTGATAAGTATGTTTACACTAAAACAGTTGGAAATGCATATATCACTATACGTCTTTATATAGACAACATGTTGATACTCGGGACTAATATTGAAGTTCTTATGTCTATGAAAAGAATGTTATCCAATAATTTCCTAGAAGCATTGTTTGTTGGCCCAAAGGCCCATCACTCTAGTTTTGATGATGATCAACTCATGTAGTTATGTTTACTAATGAGCTTGTGTTTAATTAGTGACAGATTTATGATCAAGATCTTAGTAGGTGCATAGCTTCAACAAATGATTTCAAGTCAAGTTTTGGAGCTTGCACGGTTTGATCCAAGAGCCATTGGATCGTGTTTGGACCAAGTCAAGAAGATAAGAAGGCTTCAAGTGAAGACTTCAAGAAGATGAAGACTTGAGTCTAGGTTTGTTTTTAGAAGATTTTATTTTTAGATAAAATGTAAAGGATAGAGTAGTTGGTGGATTGCTCAAGTACATATACACACACACTCTTGATAGTTTTACAAAAGATTTGCTTTTAGAAAATACATGCTTGGTTTTTGGTATTCAAGTTTATATGTTTTATCCAAAACCATGTTTAGTGCATAATGTCAAAAACATAAATATTTCATCATGTTTGTGTAGTGGATCATATCCATACACACTATGCTTTAAAAGTAGTTTAAATATTTTGTTTTTGTATTTGGAGAAGTTTTGGAAAACAAGTTTTAGAAAAATCAAGTTTTGAAAAATACTGTTTTTCATTTGAGCCAATATTTCTAAACTTACAAAAATAGTCCAAATTATTTATAACATGTCTTGATTTTGTGCAAGCATGTTTGTTTATCAAAGTATATTGGTAAAACTATTTTTGTAGATTTTCTATGTTTTTATGGGATTTTACTTCAATCAAAAGGACTTAGTTTTTAATCCCTTAACTTTGTTTCCTGGCTTCAGCCGGTCGACCGGGACGGTCGACCGCAGCTTGAAGTCGGCCGACCATCACGGTCGACCGACGTGCACAGACGTGCACGCCAGTTCTGGCAGGTGGCTGGTCGACCGACCCAGTCGACCGTCCAGAGAGCTTTGCTCTCTGGAAAGGCCCCGGTCGACCGAGCGGCCGACCAGACAGAGAGACTTGCTCTCTGTATCCTGGCCTCGGTCGACCGACCGGTCGACCGATGGCACAACGGTCTAAAATATGACCGTTGGCCGGTCGACCGACAGCTCTGTCAGACCCCAACGGCTAGTTTTCCAGACTCTATAAAAAGGGGCATTTGGGGGCTGTTTTGATTAAGATTTTTGGAGAGTTTTTGTACCAGTTTTTCATACTCTTTTAAGAGGTTTTTCTCCACAAAATTTAGAGCCAATACTTCCAATCAAAAGGGGAGTTTATCAAGAGTGTTAAAAAGAGAATTTCTTGAGTTTTCCTCCACCATCTCTTTCCTTATTTTTCTCACACATACACTTGAGCTATCCATTGCTATTCATCTTATAGGAGTGTTGTAGTGAGAGTTTTTATTGGTGATCAAAGTGTTTAGATCACCAAGAGATCTTTTCTTGTACTTTGAGGAGGCGGACGTGTGTGTCTGCGGTGTTTCGAGTTCGGGTGCGAACTTGTTGTTTGAGGTGCGACCTCGGCGAGCCGGTGGGCTTGCGGTGTATATGGGACTAGAGAGTCCGAGGGATTGTAGGTGTTGCGGCACCGAGGAGTGATCCATTGGGATCAAACATAGTGGAAATCCTTCGTGTGTCGAAGGCGGGGATGTAGAGCAAGTGTGCTCGAACCTCGAAACAAATCCCTCCTTGTGTTTGCGATTGCTCTTGCTCTCTCTCTCTCTCTCTATCTCTTGTTTATATCTTGCATGCTTCTATTGCTTTCATATTTATATGCTTGATATACTTGTGTGCTCATATTGATATATTTGCTTGGGATTGTTTGCTAACACTTGTATTCAACCAAGAGAGCCAACGCGGCACCTCAACCCTTATCTAGGGGAATCTAGAGGAGTTTGTCCAGAGCCCTTCACGGGGAATTCGGCAACACTCTTGTGTTATACGTAGTGTTTAGTGTAAAAGTTTTGTTTAGGTCATTATAGTTTTTAATTCCGCATTATTTGTCATTTAGTGACCATTAGATTAGCCATCACCTATTCACCCCCCCTCTAGGTGAACTTACATTGTTTTCTTCCCGTTTGTACGAAAAGACGTCTTCAATGAACTCATTTATCAACTTTGATATGAAAGATGTGGGTGTTGCTATTTTAGAAATTAAAATTATTAGAATACTAGATGAAATTAGTTTATCTCAGTCACATTACGTGGATAAGATGATAGAAAGATTCAAGGAACATGGGATCAAAGAGAATACAAATCCTTTTCTCCTGCACATCCACCTTCATGAGAATATAGGAACTGAAAAGCGACGGCTGGAGTATTCTCAAATCACTAGTAGTCTGCCCGATATAGCTTACGCCATAAGCAAATTGAGCAGATACACTAGTAATCTTAGCGATGATCATTAGACTGCCTATTACGGGTTGTAAGTTACGTATCTAATACCAAATAATATGTCTTGAGATATGAAAAATATCCACATATACTTAAAGGGTACAATGATACAAATTAGATTGCAGATTTCGAGGAATCGAAATCAATCAGCAGATACATCTTTACTCTCGGAGGCACGACGATACCTTGAAAATCCTCCACACATACTTGCATAGCCCATTCCATAATAGAATCGAAATTTATAGCCTTGGATAGGGCTGGAGAAGAAGCAGAATGACTTCGACAATTTTGGAGGATACATCACTGTGACATAAACCTGTGCCCGCCATATGTATTCAATGCGATAATCAAGCAACGATATCTATGGTACAAAACTTTATATATAATGGTAAGTCTAGACACATTTATCGTAGACATAACACAATTAGACAGATGCTCTCAAATGGGTTATTCTATTGATTTTGTATCGTCAAAGGATAACTTAGCGGATTCGTTTACTAAAAGTTTGAATGGAGAGTGTATAAAATGCGCATCGAGGGGGATGAGGTTAAAAGTCTAACCATACCGAGTCAGCTTAATGAAAACCTCACTCGGCGACTAGAGATCCTATGAACTAAGTTCAAGAGAAAAAAACTAGTTATGATTGACTCTACGAGTAAGTACTTTTGAGCTTGACTCTAACTCATTCTTATGGTACACTCAAGTGCTTTCTACAAAAGGGCTTAGGATAAGCTTAACATTTTTAATGATACCTATATCTTGTTATCAAAACAAGTGGGGTAAAGTAGACTACTCTTAATGGGACGATCACCTATGTGAGTGTAAAGCTAGGTCGGCTCTTTGGAGTCGCTATGGAGGCTATGATTTCCTAAACACACTCTATGAAATAAAAAATGTCCAGGGTCAAAATGAACACAATCGAGAATCAAGGTTAATTTTAGAAAGTTACTGTGTGAGGTATGTTGATTTGGCTAACATAAACAGCCGACAGTTTAAAACTTAGTTCACTGATTGGCCAATAAGTCCGATAAGACTTTCGCTGTGAAAGGTTCAACACTTAGTTCACCACTCCTGATGTAGTTTCTTTCCTAAAATGTCTTTCACTATAGAGTCAGCCTCATAGTGTGTATAATTTCTTGAATCTCCATTCATTGTGGGTGATTGTTAGAAACTTGAAATTAACCAAGTTAGTTTTTTGAGAAATTTGAGCTGAATTTTAGGCAGGGCCTGCTACTCAGAATGCGCGGGAGATGATTAGAATATATTCTCCTTCCTTTGGCAATAAACGTGGTATATTCATATGTCAAATCCGTTTCTGAGTGAATGAGATATTCAAGTCAGAAGTTGGCATAAAACAAGAGCTAAATGGAACCAAAAAGAATGAAAATTCTTTAGTCCAGCATTGAAAGTGGTGAAAGTACACGTAGAGGGGGGGTGAATAGGTGTACCGCTAATCTAATGAACTAAATGCGAAAATTAAAAACTAATTGCTACAACACTTAGTGCAACCAACGAGTGTAGCCGAATTCCCCGTGAAGGGCTCTGGACTAACTCCTCTTGATTCCTCTGAATAAGAGTTGAGGCGCTATATGAAGCTCTCGTGGTTAAGCACAAGTGAGGCACACAAACATACAAGCATGTATATGATAAGCAATATGAATCAATGCACAACACAAATAAAGAGAGAGAGAGAGAGTTTAGAGTCAATGGATCAAACGCAAACAACAAGATTTGTTTCGAGGTTCGAGCACCGAGCTCTACATCCTCGCCTTCACCGAGAAGGATTTCCAATCCACTAACTTGTCCACCTAGGACTCCCACACAGGGAACCTCCACCGAGGATTTGGGGCAAATACAACCGGGAGTACCGAACTCCTCTCTCAACCAATACAACCTCCACCGAGGCAACACAAACACCACCTCACACAAGAGGAGTAGGCCCGTAGCCAAATAACCACAATCCACCTCACCAAGAGGGATACAAACACCAACTCCACCTCTCACTAGAGGGAGCAAACCACAACCTCAACCTCTACCAAAGAGGGAGCTAACCACCACTCCAAATCAACCTCTACCAAAGAGGAATACAACAAATAAAGGAGGGTACAACAAAGTGGTATATCTCAACCACAAACTAATTTTCCCACAAATAAATGATCCTATAGAATAGGATAGGAGATATATCTCAAGTGTGGAAAACTAAGAGTTTGAAAACAACAACACAAAGAAAAGTACTTGGGAAAACAACTTGTATTTGATAGAAATGAAGAAGTAAGCAAATATCCCAAATTCAAATTTTCTTTGATTTTTCCAAACCCTAAAAACAATAAGATGAATCCTTTTTGGCACTAAAACACTTTTGAAAACTAGTTTAAAACACTAGATAAACTCTGTATATTTTGCTCTTAAAATCTTAGAGGAAAACTCAAACCAATGGGGTATATAAAGCCCCAATCAAAAACTAGCCGTTAGGCTGAATTGTCAGCCTTGGCGGCTGGCGGTTGTAACGCCCCGATCCACGGATACGGGGGCGTCACTGCGACGTATATACGTAGGTCAGAAAATGCCCCCACGCATATACGCTAAGCAATAAGTACAACAAGAATCAGAGTACACGACAAAGCGTGATATCCATACATATGCCAACATAAAAGTACAAGTACAAGTCATCACAAAATATGATAAAATATTACACATTACATGTATCTTTTATCACAACCAAGTTCAAAAGCAAAAGATACAATATAAACACAAAATGCTCACGAGTAGGATGAAGATCCCGTGAGTCAAAAGAGAGATCTGGCACAAGGACTGGAGCTAATCGGCCTGTTCACTAAAGAAAGCTCGATCTTCTGTGGATGGCTCCACTTCGATCCAAGCTTGGAACCTGAACATACAAATCCAAGAGAGTCAGGACCTCCCAACAATGAACAGGCTACAGCCAAATGGCTAGGAGAACAAGAATATGAGAGTTAGAACAGTATAATGAATACCAATCAACAAGTAATGGAAGCATAAAGAGTAAAAGTCAGAATACAATAAATCCACAGTTAGAGTCTATTATTATTATTACTTGTCTCACTGTGATATCTAGCTATGTGACCCAGTGTCCCAGCGCACATAGATCCATATCCTAGTAAAGCAAGGTTGTTATTGGAAACCAGCGGTTGTATCGACGAACTATGTTTACAGTGGATCCCGTACATGCCCGGGATAACGGTCCAGGATTGTTCCGTTGCTTGGTGACGGAAGCCAGCCGCTAGGCTAACAGGAGGGACTTATGTATGCCCTTTATCATGATAGTATTCAGGAAGAGGGAGCAAGCACTCCCCTCGGTCCCCTAGTGGCCCACAGGTCAGACCGGAACATGAGTTGCACAACATTCCTAAACCACTATAAACACGAACACATATCGATATCCGCATGTTTTCCCCCGACCCAATATAAGTTGGTCCATTTTATACAAAAGTCAAGTGTATCATGCTTGGTTCAAGTGATGGCATGATAAGTGGTGATATTCATTCATTAACAAGTTATGGAACGAGACTACGCAATAATAAGTCATGGAGTAACAAGAAGTAATGTCCATCAAGTAACATGTCATGAAGTACCAGTTATGAAGCATAAACAAGGATAATATATCACATATGTATCAAGGGTACGATCCAAATTCAGAAAAGAAATCAACTATAACAAACAGCCTAAATTAGTCGACTAGGTGGGAGGGTTAGTCGACTAATAGGGGTCTCTAGTCGACTAACAGTCTGAATTAGTCGACTAAAACTGCGTTCCAGAGAGTGGATATTCTGTTTCAGGGAAAGTTAGTCGACTAGGGAAAAAGGGTAGTCGACTAACAGTGACTACAAGTCGACTACAGATACTTAAGTCGACTAAATCTGGGATACAGAGAGTTGATGTTGTATTTCAGGAAAAAGTAGTCGACTAGGGAGGAAAGGTTAGTCGACTAATCGTGGTTTATAGTCGACTAACAGTCTAGATTAGTCGACTAAAACTGTGTTCCAGAAAAGGTTACGTTTCAAAAATAGATGGGTTAGTCGACTAATTCCTAGGTCAAGTCGACTAATACTGGGGAAACAGAATACCGAACAGAATTTCTGATGGTTGTGTTTGATGGTCTAAAAATATGATTTTGATGACATATGTATACAAGATATGAAGATACAAGTATATTAGGAGTTGATCAAGTCTTGGTGAGTAAAAATACTCACTAGGATTGGTTAATCGAAGCTTTACGAGTTCCGAAAAGGTTGTTGTCGACAATATCACCAACTTGATCCTTGGCGATGATGCGGACGATCCCAATCCAAAGAAGTGGTGGTTGCTTGAGATGGAGAAGATGACCTAGGTGATGTTTTGGAGTTAGGGTTTGAGTTGAGATGAAGGAGGATTTGGTGAGGGTGAAGGTTTCACTTGGTGGAAGGAAGTAAAAAGGAAAAGAAGTGTAAAGGAAATGTTTAAATAGGTTTTTGATTTTGTAAAGGAGATGAAATTTATGTAGAAGAGAGGGGGCTTTGTGTAAATAGGGTAGGGGATGAGTGTCCCTCTTCTGGCCACTTGGCCGGCCATGGGAGAGAGAGAGAGAGACATTAAATGAGGGGGTTGGTGGAAGTGAGTGGAGGTGAAATTTTGGGAAAAGATTGGAATTTTGGGAAAATAGAAAACTTGTGGTTGTGGAGGAAGGAAGGAAATTAAGAAAAAGGAAAAAGGAAAGGAAATTATAAATGAAAATATTTTCTCTTGGATTTAAAAATGAAAAGACAAATTCCCGGTTTAAGTCGAGGATACGGAAAACATTTCGGAAAATACCGAAATCGTCCGAAATTCAAGTATCTCGAACGACTCGTAAATTTTACCAAAAATCAAGAATAATATATGAAGACTCATAGTGAAATCTGTTTGAAGAAATACTTTATGGTTTTAAAACTAAAAATCCCGGAATCAGTTATCTACCGACTCCGTTGGAATTTTCATAAGTTCATAAAATTCTCAGAAAAAGTATTTAGATAGAAAATATGATTCTAAGAAATAAAGTCTAAAGGACCTTCTAGAAATTCCTAACTGTTTGTGAATTAAAAATCCGAGAATCGATCAGCGCACTGGTCGACACCGGTTTTGAAAATATTTATTAAATTCAGGAAAATTCCAGAAAATCATAGAAAATATATAATATTGGAAAATGATTTTTAAAACTGAAATCGGTCAAATACAGGAAGTAAATCGAAAAATACGATCGAAAAACTGAATACGCAACTAAGTACGTATTCCGGGAACGGGGTATTACAATCCACCCACCTTACAAAAAATTTCGTCCTCGAAATTTCAGAAAGTGAAAGGTAACAGCAAAGAAGGATAACCGTAGAGAAGGATAGAAGGAAAGAGTTTTACCAATCAAGAAGTGAAGAGTTGAGGGTAACGCTCACGGATAACATCCTCTCGTTCCCACGTGGCCTCTCCTGGTGCATGTCTGTTCCAAGACACCAACACTAACGGTATTGCCTTATTCTTCAATGTCTTGACACTTCTGTCCAAATGGCCATCGGTTGCTCTTGGTATGACAAATCCGGTTGTAGTTCCAGTTCGGAGTGATCCAGGATATGACTATCATCCTTCACATACTTCCTCAGCTGTGATACGTGGAATACATTGTGAACTCCGTCCAAAGATGGCGGTAACGCCAACCTGTAAGACACATCTCCCACTCGGTCCAAGATCTCGAATGGGCCGATATATCTCGGACTAAGCTTTCCACGAGTACCGAACCGGATTACTCCCTTTGTAGATGATATCTTCAAAACACATGATCCCCTGTCTGAAATTCCAATGGCCTTCTCAGTGTGTCTGCCCAACTCTTCTGCCGACTCTGTGCTGCCCTGAGGTGATCTCTGATAATCCTGACTTTATCTGTTGTCTGAATCAGGATCTCTGGTCCCAAAAGTCTCCTCTCACCGACTTCATCCCAACAAATCGGTGACCTACACTTCCTACCATACAATGCTTCAAAAGGTGCCATCTTGATACTTGCCTGATAGCTGTTATTATAAGAAAATTCAGCCAAGTGTAGATGGTCTTCCCATGATCCCTGGAATTCAATCATGCAGGCCCGCAACATATCTTCAAGAATCTGGATAGTCCTTTCAGATTGTCCGTCTGTCTGAGGATGATATGAAGTACTGAATTTCAGACGAGTCCCTAGACTTTCTTGGAGGCTTTCCCAGAAATGAGATCTGAATCTGGTGTCTCTGTCTGATACAATACTAACTGGAACTCCATGCAGACGAACTATCTCCTTCATGTACTTGTCTGCCAGAACCTCTGTTGTCTGACCTACCCTGAATGGTATGAAGTGAGCTGATTTGGTGAGGCGATCAATGATTACCCACACAGCATTATTACCTTTAGGACTGCGAGGCAATGCCGTGACAAAATCCATGGTGATGTGCTCCCACTTCCACTCAGGTATCGGTAAAGGTTGTAGAAGTCCAGCTGTCCTCTGATGCTCTATCTTTATCTGCTGACAAACCAAGCACTTGGCAACATACTGGGCTATCTCCCTCTTCATAGCATTCCACCAAAACTGCTTCTTTATGTCTTGATACATCTTGTTTCCCCTGGGTGTATGGAATAGGCTGAACTGTGTGCTTCTGCTAGAATCTTCTGTCGAACTTCTCCTTGGGGAACACAAAGTCTGCTACCAAAATATAGTGTACCATCTGGATGAATACAGATATCAGTCCTCAATCCAGCCTCTACCTGGGCTCGAAATGACTGCAATCTGGGATCTTCCTTTTGAGCTTCCTTGACTCATCTATCAATGTTGACTGAATCTGCAAGGTCATGAACTGTCCTGCCTTATCAACTCCTTGTACCAACATTAAGTCCAATCTGATGATGTCTTGAATCAACTCCTTCTGCTGAGTAAGTTGGACAAGCACTCTATTCTCTGGCTTCCTGCTCAGTGCATCCGGTACTGTATTGACCTTGCCTGGATGATATTGCAAGTCAATATCATAGTCCGCCATCAGCTCCAGCCACCGCCTCTGCCTCATGTTCAACTCCTTCTGTGAGAAAATATACTTGAGGCTCTTGTGATCCGTGTATATCAACACCTTATCTCCCAGAAGATAATGCCTCCAGATCTTCAAGGCAAATATAACAGCTGCTAGCTCCAAGTCATGAGTTGGGTAATTCCGCTCATGAGTCTTCAGTTGCCTGGATGCATAAGCTATGACATGATCATGTTGCATAAGTACACACCCCAGGCCTTTTCCTGATGCATCACTGAAGATGACCATCCCTCCTCTCCCTGAGGGAGTCTTCAAGATTGGAGCTGAAATGAGCCTCTGCTTCAATTGCTCAAAAGCTGCAGTACATTCCTCTGTCCATATATACCTTTCTCCTTTCCGGGTGAGCTTGGTCAACGGGGCTGCAATCCTAGAGAAATCTTGGACAAAGCGTCTGTAATATCCGGCTAGTCCAAGAAAACTCTTAATTTCAGTCACCGTCTTTGGAATTGGCCAGTCCTTCACTGCCTGGACTTTGCTAGGATCAACTGAAATTCCTTCCGCTGAAACTATGTGTCCAAGGAAGGCCATACTGTCCAACCAAAAGTCACACTTGCTCCTCTTAGCATGAAGCTGCTCCTGCTGGAGAGTCTGCAATACAATCCTCAAGTGTTCCGCATGCTCCCTGTTGCTCTTTGAATAGATCAAGATGTCATCTATAAAAAAACCACAAACTGATCCAAATAGGGCGAGAACACTCTGTTCATCAAATCCATGAAAACTGAAGGGGCATTGGTGACTCCGAAAGGCATAACTAGAAACTCATAGTGGCCATAACGGGTCCTGAATGCCGTCTTCGGAATATCCTCTTTCCTCACCCTTAGCTGATGGTAACCCGACTGTAAATCCAATTTAGAGAATACTCGGGCTCCATGAAGCTGATCAAACAGATCATCAATCCTTGGTAAGGGATACTTGTTCTTGATGGTAACTTTGTTCAATTCTCTATAATCAATACAAAGCCTCTTACCACCATCCTTCTTATTCGCCAACAGCACTGGAGCTCCCCATGGTGAAGTACTTGGTCGAATTAATCCCTTATCAGAGTATTCCTGCAGCTGCTTCTTTAGAATCTCCAACTCCGTCGGTGCCATCCTGTACGGAGCCTTGGATATAGGAGCTGTTCCAGGCACAGTATCAATAGAGAACTCAATCACCCTGTCAGGCGGAAGTCCTGAGATCTCAGCAAACACCTCTGGGAATTCATCCCACACCGGTATTCCTTTCTGAATCTCTGCACTAGCCATCCGAGTCTTTCTCTTGGTAGACTTCACTTCTCCACTAAATTGGAACTCCGGTTGAAGAGGGATCCTGAAAATAATCTTCTTCTCCTACAGTCAATAACTGCATAATATTGACTGAGCCAGGTCATGCCTAAGATTACGTCATACCTTTGGTGTCTAGTACGAGCATATCTATGGCCAAGGTCTTACCACAAAGTTCTACTGGACAGTCAGCACAAACTCTAGAAGATATGACTACTCCATTCCTGTACTAATCTCCCATTTGTGGTCTAAAGATTTAACAGGTATGGAATGCAATGCCACAAAATGATCTGAGATAAAATAATGTGAAGCACCTGAATCGAAGAGGGCTAAAACAGGTTTAGAATGCACCCTGATATTACCTGTTATCACCTCCTCAGAAGTCTCAGCCTCTACTTCTGTCAAATTGAAGGCTTGACCCCTTCCACGCCCTGCAGCAGTCCTAGCTCCTCTCTGGACTGGGCGAATAGCTTGCTGTGGAGGAGGGGGAGGAACTCTCCTGATCATCGGTCCTTGATTCCTCTGTCCCGGTGGCCCTGGAAGTGCTCTCTGTCCATTCGGTCCCGGCAGTGCTGGCAAAGCTTGGCCGGCTATCCCCATTCTCCTGTGTGGACAGGCTTCTATGGAATGGTCTCGGGAACCACACACCAAGCATAATCCATTTGCCTACGGCAAGTCTGTCGAATGTGGCCTGGCTTCTGACAATAACTGCAGAAAGAAAGTGGTTGAGCCGTCTGGTAAGAAGCTGGTCGGAATGGTTGCCTCATAGCCTGAACCTTCGCTGCTCTGTATGGGCCTCCTCTTCCCATAGGTGGAAATGGCCTCTTCATGGCCTGGTTCCTCATCTGGTTCTCCTGCTTCTTCTCTAGCCCACGCTCCACCTCTCGAGCTATGGTGAGAATCTCTGAATAAGTCTTCAGCTGCTGGGGCATTAGGAAAACTTGGATGTCCATCTGCAAGCCCTGCTGAAACCTACTAGCCCGTTTCTCCTCATCAGTTACCATGTACGGAGCAAAGCGGCTAAGTCTGAGAAATTCCGCGGCATACTCATCCACGGATCTATTCCTTGCTGAAGTCTGATGAACTGCTCTTCCATGTCCTTCTGAGCAGTGGCAGGGAAGAATCTACTGTAGAAACTCTTGGAGAATGTGTCCCAGGTGACAGGCTTCTCCAATCTTGCCTCCTCAGCTAGCCACCATGTTCTGGCTATATCTTTCAATTGAATCTTAGCAACCTCCACTTGATTCTCCTTTGGAACTCGAGCTGCATTCAATAAGTCTGTGGTGTCCGTCAGCCATTGCTCAGCATCCAGGGGTTTCTCTTCACCCGTGAATATGGCTGGTTGCAGCCGTCTGAAGTCTGAAACATTTCCCGGCCTCTGTTCCTTTGGAGCTGCCAATTCTTGCCGGAGGAGTTCCGTCTGTTGTTGCTGATTCTCCATCATTGTCTGGATGACCCTCAGAATATCGACATTCTCTCCCGTGGGTCCATTTGATGCTTGCCCAGAGTGGTTTCGTCCCGTCCTTCTCTCCATACCGAATTGGGATAAGATAACTGGAATTTGGAAACAAATGGAAGGAGTTTAGGACACAAGGAAAGGAATCAAGAAGGGATCAAGAAGGACTAGATAACTTTGTACATTGTAGTTGGCAATAGCAAATTACTGGAATTTGCTGCTTGATTGTACTATAGGTGTGAGAGCCTAGGCTCTGATACCAACCTGTAACGCCCCGATCCCACGGATACGGGGGCGTCACTGCGACGTATATACGTAGGTCAGAAAATGCCCCAACGCATATACGCTAAGCAATAAGTACAACAAGAATCAGAGCACACGACAAAGCGTGATATCCATACATATGCCAACATAAAAGTACAAGTACAAGTCATCACAAAATATGATAAAATATTACACATTACATGTATCTTTTATCACAACCAAGTTCAAAAGCAAAAGATAAATATAAACACAAAATGCTCACGAGTAGGATGAAGATCCGTGAGTCAAAAAGAGAGATCTGGCACAAGGACTGGAGCTAATCGGCCTGTTCACTAAAGAAAGCTCGATCTTCTGTGGATGGCTCCACTTCGATCCAAGCTTCGGAACCTGAACATACAAATCCAAGGGAGTCAGGACCTCCCAACAATGAACAGGCTACAGCCAAATGGCTAGGAGAACAAGAATATGAGAGTTAGAACAGTATAATGAATATCAATCAACAAGTAATGGAAGCATAAAGAGTAAAAGTCAGAATACAATAAATCCACAGTTAGAGTCTATTATTATTACTTGTCTCACTGTGATATCTAGCTATGTGACCCAGCGTCCCAGCGCACATAGATCCATATCCTAGTAAAGCAAGGTTGTTATTGGAAACCAGCGGTTGTATCGACGAACTATGTTTACAGTGGATCCCGTACATGCCCGGGATAACGGTCCAGGATTGTTCCGTTGCTTGGTGACGGAAGCCAGCCGCTAGGCTAACAGAGGGACTTATGTATGCCCTTTATCATGATAGTATTCAGGAAGAGGGAGTAAGCACTCCCCTCGTCCCCTGGTGGCCCACAGGTCAGACCGGAACATGAGTTGCACAACATTCCTAAAACCACTGTAAACACGAACACATATCGATATCCGCATGTTTTCCCCCGACCCAATATAAGTTGGTCCATTTTATACAAAAGTCAAGTGTATCATGCTTGGTTCAAGTGATGGCATGATAAGTGGTGATATTCATTCATTAACAAGTTATGGAACGAGACTACGCAATAATAAGTCATGGAGTAACAAGAAGTAATGTCCATCAAGTAACATGTCATGAAGTACCAGTTATGAAGCATAAACAAGGATAATATATCACATATGTATCAAGGTACGATCCAAATTCAGAAAAGAAATCAACTATAACAAACAGCCTAAATTAGTCGACTAGGTGGGAGGGTTAGTCGACTAATAGGGGTCTCTAGTCGACTAACAGTCTGAATTAGTCGACTAAAACTGGGTTCCAGAGAGTTGAGATTCTGTTTCAGGGAAAGTTAGTCGACTAGGAAAAAAGGGTAGTCGACTAACAGTGACTACAAGTCGACTAACAGATACTTAAGTCGACTAAATCTGGGATACAGAGAGTTGATGTTGTATTTCAGGAAAAAGTAGTCGACTAGGGAGGAAAGGTTAGTCGACTAATCGTGGTTTATAGTCGACTAACAGTCTAGATTAGTCGACTAAAACTGTGTTCCAGAAAAGGTTACGTTTCAAAAATAGATGGGTTAGTCGACTAATTCCTAGGTCAAGTCGACTAATACTGGGGAAACAGAATACCGAACAGAATTTCTGATGGTTGTGTTTGATGGTCTAAAAATATGATTTTGATGACATATGTATACAAGATATGAAGATACAAGTATATTAGGAGTTGATCAAGTCTTGGTGAGTAAAATACTCACTAGGATTGGTTAATCGAAGCTTTACGAGTTCCGAAAAGGTTGTTGTCGACAATATCACCAACTTGATTCTTGGCGATGATGCGGACGATCCCAATCCAAAGAAGTGGTGGTTGCTTGAGATGGAGAAGAGACCTAGGTGATGTTTTGGAGTTAGGGTTTGAGTTGAGATGAAGGAGGATTTGGTGAGGGTGAAGGTTTCACTTGGTGGAAGGAAGTAAAAAGGAAAAGAAGTGTAAAGGAAATGTTTAAATAGGTTTTTGATTTTGTAAAGGAGATGAAATTTATGTAGAAGAGAGGGGGCTTTGTGTAAATAGGGGAGGGGATGAGTGTCCCTCTTCTTGGCCACTTGGCCGGCCATGGGAGAGAGAGAGAGAGACATTAAATGAGGGGGTTGGTGGAAGTGAGTGGAGGTGAAATTTTGGGAAAAGATTGGATTTTGGGAAAATAGAAAAACTTGTGGTTGTGGAGGAAGGAAGGAAATTAAGAAAAAGGAAAAAGGAAAGAAAATTATAAATGAAAATATTTTCTCTTGGATTTAAAAATGAAAAGACAAATTCCCGGGTTTAAGTCGAGGATACGGAAAACATTTCGGAAAATACCGAAATCGTCTGAAATTCAAGTATCTCGGAACGACTCGTAAATTTTACCAAAAATCAAGAATAATATATGAAGACTCATAGTGAAATCTGTTTGAAGAAATACTTTATGGTTTTAAAAACTAAAAATCCCGGAATCAGTTATCTACCGACTCCGTTGGAATTTTCATAAGTTCATAAAATTCTCAGAAAAAGTATTTAGATAGAAAATATGATTCTAAGAAATAAAGTCTAAAGGACCTTCTAGAAATTCCTAACTGTTTGTGAATTAAAAATCCGAGAATCGATCAGCGGCACTGGTCGACACCGGTTTTGAAAATATTTAATTAAATTCAGGAAAATTCCAGAAAATCATAGAAAATATATAATATTGGAAATGATTTTTAAAACTGAAATTGGTCAAATACAGGAAGTAAATCGAAAAATACGATCGAAAAACTGAATACGCAACTAAGTACGTATTCCGGGAACGGGGTATTACAGCGGTCGACTGCCCGGTCGACCGCCAACGGTCAAATTTTTGACCGTTGGAAGCTATCGGTCGACCGTCCCAATCCAGAGAGCAAATGCTCTCTGGACGGTCGACCGCTCGGTCGACCGCCCACGCCTTACGGTCGACCGGTCGGTCGACCGCCCCCACTCGAGAGTGGGGTGCTTGCAGTCGGTCGACCGGCCCAAGTGGCTGGCCAAGCGTGCACGTTTTGTGCACGTCGGTCGACCGGTCCGGTCGACCGACTCTGGGTCCGGTCGACCGCCAGAGCTTGGCAGGCTGCATTCTGGGACAGAAAAACTAGATTTGAAATATTCTAAAAAATCCCATAAATCTTCTAAAATTCCACAAAAATAGTTTTATCATAATACATTGAAATATAAACTTGTGTGAAAAATTTCAACACAAATTTCAAACTTTTTAAACCATTTTTGTGACTTATAAATTTTGTCGAAAACCAAAATCCGTATTTTTCCAAACTTGGATTTTTGAATGAAAATTCGTTTTGTTCAAAACTCATTCAAATACAAAACATGATACTTAAACACTTTGAAGCATGTTGCATATGGAACCTAAGTCCAATATACATGAAACATATATATATATATATATATATCCATGTTTTTTACTTTAAATACGAAAATATGTTTTGTTAAAATACCAAAACACCAAAACACCAAAACTCATGAATAGGCATATCAAATAAGTTTGTCTAAGATATGAAGCATGCATGTATATAGAACATATCTAATATACATTAAACCATGTAAACTTGTTTTGATATAATATCTGTTCATGAAAACCAATATCGGTTAAACCAAAATCCGAAAACCAAACATGAAACTAGAAACACGTGTGTGTGTTGTGAACTTGAGCATATCACACTATTATAATCTTTACACATAGATTTAAAACATAATCTAAACTAGGTACCGATGTCTACTTGATGAACTCTGTAACCCCCTGCTCCCGTGTACGTATCACTGTATCGGTACGCAATACGACGTATAAAAATTGAGTTGACCTCCGTAGTAGTCCGATTGGATGATTTCAGTTTTAAAATCATTTTCTAATATTTTAGATTTTTCAGGATTTTCTGAAATTTTTCTGGATTAGTTTGGAAAATCTCCGTAGTCGGTGTCGACCGATACCGATAACCGGCTTTATGATTTTTATTTCACAAACGGAGTTGTAATTTGAGAATCCTCTTTCACCTTATATCTTAGAATTATATGACCGACGTTAGGGTATTTTTGGGGATTTTTCTGAATTTATCGAAAATCCGGCCAAACCGGTGTCGCCCTGTATCGGCGAGACACTCCGAGATTTTTTAATTTGCAAACCGCATTGAATTTCTGCAAACCATCTTAATATTACGTCTTAGGATAATATTCTATATTTTCTGTAATTTTTGGGCACCGTACGGAGCTAGTCGAATTTTAGGCCAAATTAAATAATATTATTTAATACTTTATTTTCTTTTCTTTCCTTTTCTTTTTCTTTCCCTTCTTCCTTTTTCCAGCGAGTTCTCCCCCACCGCCTTTCCCATCTCCACCGACTCTTCTCTCTCTCTCCCCCTATAAAATCTCTCTCTCTCTTTCTCTCTCTCTCACATAAACCTCCCTCTCTCTTCCTCTCTCCAAACACACTCTCTCTCTTCCCTAAGTCTCTCTCTTCAATTTCTCTCTCTCTCCTCTCTCTCTTAAACCCATACTCTTCCCCCTTCTCTGTTTCAGGCCAGGGGCGGAGTTGACCCACGCCCGCAGCCAGAGGTGGCCGCGCGCCACCTCGCCGCCGGCCAGGTGCCGCCGGCCAGGCGCCGGCGGCTAGGGCACCACCTCCCCTCCCTTTCTTCTTCATCTTCTTCTCTTCTTCTACTAATTCTTCTTCTCCTTCTTATTCTTCTTCTCCTTCTTCTTCTACTGTCCAAGTCCCTCTCTCTCTCTCTCTCACTCACTCTCTCTCTCACTCTCTGAGCCGCCGCGGCGGCCGGGACTCGCCGCCGGCCAGCTGGGCCGGCCGGCCGGCCGCGCTGATGCGCAGCAGCAGCTAGAAGCTGCTGCTGCTCCTCTTCTTTCCCCCTTTGTGGGTTTGGGTTAGAACCCAAACCCATTAACCCATTATTGGGTTAAAGTTTAAACCCACTAACCCATTTGCCCACTACCCGCTACCCAATAACCCATTACCCATTAACTTAAGTTAATTGGGTATGGGTTGTGGATCTGGACCCGACCCTTTAAGAGCCAGCCCGTATCCAAAACCAATAAAAGTACATTTACAGAAAACCCCCCTGCTACTTTTATTATTTGCATTGAAATATTTTTATTACATATTTAACCCTATTTGTTATGATTTAGTATTCGGGCGATATCGGGAGCATCCGGACTCCGATTTGGATGATTCTGGATCCGTTGCGATCATGGGAAAGATAGCTACCTGCTTATGGCCAGTTTGTGAGTGTTTTTATTTTATATAATTATCTTTTATCATGTTTAGGGATAGGAATTGATTGCTTTCTGTGACAAATCATGATTATGGATAAAATACGGTAACTACTAATTATTAACTGGTAATGATTAGACATGCATTGTAATAAGAATAACCTAAAATATTTTTAGGTATTTCCTGATTTAGAATAAAGATAAGGAGGTAATAATAATAATAATAAATACTGACATAGACAACTCGGATACAGTCATTCTACTTGCACAGCAGCTGCCACTCTCGGCCACTAGGTCGTCATATGCTTGTACACTCTTATGACATGTAGTGTATCACAGTCACGTGACATGCATACTGAGCCATAGATATACGATGACACAACACTGTTACTAGACAATCATGCTAGACACCGTTACGGTAAGTCACAGGACATGGTATTACACGATACACGGACCACTGGTATTACATGGATTAGTGCTCTGCAGACTTATGGCTACACATCTATGTTCCACTAGTACGGATAACATTCCATATTATTGTTATTATCAAGATACCGATGTGTTATACGGATTATTGCTACACATTTAAGTTTCATGGGTACACGGATACCAATGCATGGACTACCGCATGTCATATTATTATCATCGTCACATGGATTCTCGGCATAGCACTGTTACACATGCGTGTATGGTTTATTTATTCTTGTCATATAGATTCCCGCTCAGATTACATGTATTATTGTTCCATGTTACCGTATTCATGTTATATGATTGTTTCCTGTTACTAATATGGATATTCCCGTTACTGGACATGAGTGTTGTTGATATGCGATATGTGGAACCCCACATCTATTGTTCCCGTTTCCCGTTATATGGTTCCCGTTATATTGTTCCCGTTTCCCGTTATATTGTTCTATGCTATCAACAGAGCTCAGGTCCTGTTATCATGTTACCCGTATCATGTACTGTATTTGTTCTTGTTACACTGTATACTTGACATATCAGATAATAATGATAACTGGGGTATGGGGAAGACTTGACGGTTGATTAGATCATATCGGGTGGATGTCTGGATCCATTGTTTGTCCCACTGCAGGGGACGGGGTAGTGCTGGCTACCGTCTGTTACTCATGAGCATCCCGTTATTGTTTTAGCTCATTGAGATTCCCGTTACATGTTACAGCTCTAGCGGGCTGGCCCTGGTCTCAGCAGCCAGGGTCTGTTTAAGGCCGTTGTCCCGGGTATGCACGGGATACACCCACCCGATAAGAGCTCCTCGACCATGGGTTTCCAATTAACATAATAAAATAGTATACACAATAGTGACGTTGGGAACACTTGTTATTTGGTCACTCTCTCGTTTGGATAATGGTACCCGTAGGTCATGTCTGGATGGGTTCGACTGGAGTGCGGGCTCCAGTATGAACTGCCAGTGGTATGGGACACTGGAAGAGATTGATTAAAATAACAGGTGGTACTGATTGCTACTATTGTCTAAATGATATGACTTGCCTGATACATGTATGCTATCTTGTTACTGGTCCTGATAATTTATCCGCTATCATGTTACTTTATATTTGTTACTTTACCTGATACATGTTACTCTTTCTGTGGTGGCATACTATGCATGTTCTGCATTGCATCTATTCTGTTTCCTGTATACCTTGCAGACATCATTACTGTATGCACACACAGTATTGTGGTTATATTGCACATGCCCCCCTGCATGTTCATATTGCATTTGCCCACCTGCATGTTCACTTCTATCACGTCATCACCAGACAACATTATTTATGATATAACCTAACTATAGACATGACCCGATGATAACCGGCTTAGTGATGGTATTAAACGATGACATGTTTATATATTTATACTGCTTATTATATCCTTATTATATGGTATCACTAGTACAACATTATGTATTATATATTATTATCGTGCTTGTATTACTATTGTATATATTACTGCCTCCTTCATTTTACCACTCACTAGGTCGCTTTCTAACGACCCTGGGTTTGCGTGCTCAGGTTGGAGATCCGAGTTATTGTATTTTCAGATAGTTCATTAGATTCACATAGGAGACTCATTATCGAGACCATTCATAGGTATCTTTGTGATTTGTTTCCATTATCTTATTTATCCATGTTTTCATATCTGTTATGATAACTAACCTCTTTCTGCAGGTATTCTTGTACTTATTTCCTGCTGGAACTCTTGTCTATATGGAGGTTATATCCTGTACTGAGGCTTAACGTACGCGTGAGTGTGTTTTCACCTCACGTATGTACGTCGCCAAAACGTCTCCGTATCCTTGGGATCACCCAATAACCCATTACCCATTAACTTAAGTTAATTGGGTATGGGTGTGGATCTGGACCCGACCCGTTAAGAGCCCAACCCGTATCCAAAACCCAATAAAGGTACATTTACAGAAAACCCCCTGCTACTTTTATTATTTGCATTGAAATATTTTTATTACATATTTAACCCTATTTGTTATGATTTAGTATTCGGGCGATATCGGGAGCATCCGGACTCCGATTTGGATGATTCTGGATCCGTTGCGATCATGGGAAAGAGAGCTACCTGCTTATGGCCAGTTTGTGAGTGTTTTTATTTTATAAATTATCTTTTATTATGTTTAGGGATAGGAATTGATTGCTTTCTGTGACAAATCATGATTATGGATAAAATACGGTAACTACTAATTATTAACTAGTAATGATTAGACATGCATGTTGACACTTAAAAAAGACAAGATTCTCATTGGTCCGAACGATGTCTAAACTTGTTGACATTTACAAAAGACAAGTGACAGACAAGCTGAAGACCAGTTTCCACCCACCTCTAAGGGACAAGAAAGCAGCTCGGACCCCACTGATCCAGCAAGCAGAACAGTGAACCCGGATTGTTTCTAAACAGACCTCAGCAGGTCTAAAATGCTAGCATATAGCATTACATTAGCCCAAGGAGATAGCCTCGTTTGAGAGGCTAACATCATCCAGAGCATCGCCAGGAAGCTAACTGACAGCTTCGCCGAAAAGCCTCTTTTCGGACTTCGCCAGGAATTGCCTCTAGCTCCGCTATGAGCTTCAAAGCGGGCAGCTCCGCCATCAGCCTGCTATGGTCAACCTTTGACCAATCAAATCTCCTGATGAGATCAGATCCAAGCAAATCAAATCCATCGGGATTCAAATATGGCAGGTGATTGCCACAATCTCTTGACTCTCTTGAAACGAGTAAGAGGATCAGGGAAATCCTTCAACGATATGGAAAGGATCATAACAAATCGGAAAGATCAACCGACTTGCCATTTTCTAGCTCCGCAGAAGCTATTCTAGCCTCGCAGCAAGGCTACTTTCCAGATTCAAACAGATTCGGTTCAACCTGTTTCCATATCTTCAAGGGGACGATTATACCCTTGCTCTCCCTATAAATAACCCGCCAGGGGTACAGAGAGAAGAGACCACCAATCAAGAGAGATCGGATTGCAGAGGAAGGAGCCATCAATCGCCTTCTGATCACAAGGGCCGATCAATCAGCTTCTTCAACAGAGGCTTCTTCATAACGCACCGTGCGTTCTCGAATTCAGAGACCTTTTAGAGAATTGCTTTCTCTATCTAGGGTGTTGATGCCCTATCATCGTTCTTCTTCTCAAGGAATCTCCGGAACCAGGCGAGAAGGAATTCCTAATTGGAGGCGATTTTGAGAAGCAGCAAGAGGGTTCTACCAACTCTCTATTCTCTGATTCCCGGAACCAGGCGAGAAGGGAATCTCATCGCTCGCATCGTCAAAGGGACAAAGTGGTCGCGCGCTGACCAGACTCCTATCGGCACACTTCTCCAGAATCTCTGAGGAGATCTACTTGTAATCTTTTTAAGAATACTTGTAATTTAGCTCCTCAAACTTTTTATTTGTAAGTTTTCCCCTTTTGCAAATTAATGGAAAACAGATGGCGACTCCGCTGGGGATTGTATTCTCCTCTGCTGAGAATCAAGTGTCGCAATGCGACGAACAGACCTTCGGGTCTATCTCTGAATTCAGAAAAGCCGGTGCAGCCAGATCTTCTCTGGCTAAATCTTCAAGTAAAATCTCTGCGGAGATGGAAAAGGTTCTCTGCAAACCTGCCGCAGTTCTCTGGCGCAACAAGGAAACATGTCCGCAGCCCAGATCCTGCACTTTTGAGAACCTGGTTATCCAGATCGATCAAAGAAGATTTGAAGAAGTCCTCTCTGGGGGTGGCTTGATGCTTCGAGCACGGAAGCACGGGAAGGTCTTCATGACCAAGGTTTCAAATCAGAAACCAGAGGCAGAATTTTGCCAACACCCCGCAGCCCCGCTTGTGGCTATTCAGGTTCCTTGCGAACCTATGCATCCTCTGCCAAAACGGATATGGAGGCCTAAACAGAGGTCCTCTGCTGAAGCTTCAGGCGTAGCCACGCCAAATCCGCGCCTCTCTTATGAGGAAAAAGGCAAGATGCCCGCCTGCGCCAACAATGCTGCCAACCATAAAGTCAAGACGGCGATTATCCCGTCACCTAGAGCAGCAATGCCTACTGCTAGCCCTGTCCTCACAGCAAGGCTGTTGTACCTCGGCGTACTCATCGGGTTTACAGCCGCGAGGCTAAAACCAGAGCACTATACGGTGCTAATCCTTTCCGCAGGAATAAGGGGAACGATGCGTTGTCCCATATACCAGATTGTTCAGGCCCCTACAGGGCCGACCTGCGAGAATTCTTGGCGGACAAGCGGAGATTGAAGCATTTCCAGGCTACTTCCTCCTGTCTTCGACGATGTGAATGCCAGTTGGTGATGGTCCATTCTATGCAGTGTCGGTTACGACCCACCCTCGCCACTGCTCCATACCGGCGATCAGTCTTTGATCGACTGTCTGCGCGCGTCCCGATGAGGCATCCCAAAAGGAGCGGGCCACCGGATCTAGCCTCTGCATCCGTCAATATGACCGGAAGGGGCGAGAGCTGCGCGAAAGAAGTCAAGCCTCTGACGACACCCCTTTCGGCTCCCCAGATCCAGATTATAGCCCGGGCTTAGGTGAAGTCTTGGTGCGCGAAGAAGGTGTTTTCCGAAACACCAGATCCAGGGTGGCGATACCCTATAATTATGAGCAGCCTTCCTCCTCGACGGTCCCAACCGTGCCACAACTCAGGCGGTCACCCCAATCATCCGATGGAGAAGATGAAGACAGCGGGTATGCCTCTTCAGCGACAGTCAGTTCGGTGCGAACGGACAAAGCATCGGTCAATATGGCCGAGAACGCCAATGACGACCTTCGTCGGCGTTTGGAAGCTCAGGAGCAGACCTCTAGAACTCAGCAAGAGGCCCTGGACAATATTCAACAGATGCTCGCTCAGCTCCTCAGCAACCGGAATGATGACACCGGGAGTAATCATGACGAGGAGGGACACCTCAGCAATGATCCGCCCAAGACGGAGAAATCTAAGGGAGGCTCTTCCCTGGATGCCGAAGTCCTTAAGGGCCTTCAAGCTCAAATTTCATCCCTGGCTCAGAAGGATGAATTGAAGAAGTGGGGGTAATCCGTCCTTACCCACTGGAATGGGATTCGGTGTCATATCCGCCAAAGTTCAAACCACCAACATTGCATACATATGATGGTAAGAGCTCACCTAATCAGCACATCTACTATTTCCGGTCCCAGACCGGTAATGTTTTAAGCAACGACGCCATCATGGCTAGGTTGTTCATCAGCACCTTGAAAGTGGCGTTTGACTGGTTTGGCCGCAGTCTCCCCCGGGCTCTATCAATTCCTGGATCGATCTGGAAACTCGGTTCCTCTCTCGCTTCTATGAGGACGACACCGAAGTGACCATGGACAAGCTCCTTTCTACCGTGCAGAAGAAAGGCGAATCCGTCCGTGAATACATTGAACGATTCAGAAATCTATCCCTGATGTGCCCAGCAGGGATGCCATTACCCATGCTCTTACAGACATGCAGACACAACTTCTTGGATCAAGTAGAAGTTCGCATGGGGGCTGTCAAAGCCCATACTTGGAAAGAATTGGTCGAACAAGCTGAGATAGCCGAGAAGTCGGCTAAGAAGTTCGAGCCATCCATCCCTAGAAGCAAATGGGGTGCGAGCAACAAAGGGCGTAGCGATCTCCCACAGTCTTCCCCAGCTAAGGGGAAGGAAATTATGTCTGCCGAGCTGACCGAGGACATGCAGTCAAAGGCCAAGAGAGCAGCTTCAACAATCAGGAGCCCAAATTCCCTCCTAAGCAGTACTCCTTCAGAGATGATCAGTGGTCACGATATTCCATCTGCTCCATAAAAGGAATAAGATGAAGCTGCCAGATGCTCGGCGTCCTAATGAGATAGGGCGCACAAATGACCCCAAATACTGTCTTTATCATAGGATGGTCCATCATCCTACTGACAAGTGCTATGTTCTTAAGGATAGAATTCAAGCCTTGGTCGACGCTGGAGTCCTCACACTGAAGACGGAGCAGAAGAAAGTCACTGCCAATATGGTGACTCTTGAGTTCGGCACTGCCCAGAAGGTCACAGTTCCTGACGGGACCTATCCAGCCCCGATGCCGCGGTTGGAACTCAAGCATCCTCCAGCCATGACTCAAAACAATAAGGGTCTCGTCCCCGTGACATTAGAGACAGGGGAAGTTATGTGGATACACCCCGACCTCATCCAAGACGTACAGCAGACGTCGAAGGACTCCAGCAAAAAGGGCAAGTCCTGCAATGTCATCTCTGTCCTGCCAGACGATGGTAATCTTACTTCGGCTTCCCTCAGCGATTCTGAAGAAGAAAAGCATGCCTGTACGGCGCAGGCAGATGCGCCTCAACAGACGGGCACCCGGTCTGGAAAGTCATATCAAAGGCAGTATGACAAGCCTACTGACGAGATACAGCAACAACGGCGTCAGTACCAATGCCGACATCCACTCCAATTCCAGCCAAGGGAAAGGAAAAACCTAAGGAGGTGCGATTCGACCACGTGCTGAAGAAACCGCCAAGCCAGGGCTAGCCACGCCCTTTCGCTTTGATATATTGGCCCACTTAGCCAATATCCCGGCTCGTATCACAATACACGAGCTTCTTCGTCTCTCTAAAGAGACAAGAGAGGCACTCAGAGATGCGCTAGCCAACTCAGAGTCCTTTCTGACATGCATGCCTGAGATCCCTGGTGATGAGATGCGGCCTTCCTGCTCAGAGTGCCATCACGCACAGTCAAAGGTACATGCCATTACCTTCACGGCGGAAGATATGCTTCTCAAAGACAACAAGCATGATCGACCTCTGTACTATACCGGATATATCGGTTCAACCTGTATTGAAAGGATACA
Source organism: Agave tequilana (assembly GCA_038442645.1). Classification (NCBI taxonomy): domain Eukaryota; kingdom Viridiplantae; phylum Streptophyta; class Magnoliopsida; order Asparagales; family Asparagaceae; genus Agave; species Agave tequilana. Next base: position 10,208 of record JAVJIF010016986.1, on the reverse strand, counting down.
AGTCGATCCGGGGTCTGCGCTCAGCATCATCCCCAAAAGGCTCCTCTACTTCCTCGGCATACCACTGTACAGGTTGTCTGCGACCACCACTACAATATACGGTTTTAACGCCGGGAGCAGCCATCCGCTTGGAAAGATTCGGCTTCGCTGCAGAATCGGAAGCCTGAAGTCAGAAGTGACATGCTATGTCATTGACGCGGACACATCATACAACCTGCTACTGGGACGACCATGGATCCATGCCAACTGGATCGTTCCATCCACTCTCCATCAGTGCTTCAAGTATGTTGAGGATGATGCGACAGTACGAACTGTCTTCGCTGAGAAGCAGCCCTTCAAGGGGGGGAAATTATTTCACAGATGCTCTCCTATATCAAGAGGCTAGTGGAACGCCGGGAGAACCATTGCCAGACAGTGATGAAAGTGGCAATGAGGCGGATTCGGAATCCGAAATGGGCACGCCAGTCATTTTGATTGGCGAACCAATAGTAGCATGCTCTAATGATCCCCGATGTAAGATCCCTCCTGAAGAGAAAGGCGAGTGGATAATTAATGATAATATTTTCTTTTGATTATCCTGCGAGCATCGAGTCGATTAAATCCATCATGGATGGCTCTCTGCACATGCCCGTACATGGGCCAAGTTCGGCTACTACATCTGTGGAGTTTATAGAAGGGGCACGCTGGTGATCCCTCCATCCAAACAAGGTCAGTTGCCGATAATCTTCGGTAGAACCCAGCCACGGGGACCTGCACCTACAGATTCAAGCTCGGACTCAGAAGCCCCACAGTTCTTCCATTATGCGCAACCGGCACACCATATTATGGAGAAGATGGGATATGACTTGAAGCAGGCAGGCGGCCTGAACTTCGGAAAGGGAAGACGCGGTCTGATGCGTAATGCTGTCCCGAAAGGGAAACCTGCAAATTACTATGATAGTACACGCAGGGGGTTGGGTTATGTTACACCCACATCATCAGTAACGGTTCAAGTCAAAGACGACGAGCCAATTCCATCACAGTCAGACTCATCTGCCGAATGGGACTCTGACATCAGCATAGGAGGAATGTTCAACGGCCTCACTGTGATATGACCTCGGGCAGTCAATTGGGACCTGCGGAAGCTGCTGATGAGGAATCTTGGGCCCAGCAATTAAGCCTCCAATGGGAAAAGCGGTTCGAGCTGCGCGAGCCACCTACCGAAGACAAGGTGATCCAAGTCAACTTGGGCAGTCAAGATCACCCCAAGCCTATTTTCATAAGTGAAAGCTTATCACTTATCGAAAAGGAAGAATTGATAATGCTCGTAAAAGAGTATATAGATGTCTTCGCCTGGAGCTATGAAGACATGCCTGGACTCGATCCACAGGTCGCTATGCACCGTCTAAACATCAAGCCCGACGTTAAGCCAGTCAGCAACAACAACGTCGGTTCCGCCCAAACATCATGGAGGCTATTGAAGCCGAAGTTCATAAGCTCATTGCTTGTGGCTTCATCCGGGAGGAACAACATCCAGATTGGGTGGCTAACGTAGTCCCCGTCCTCAAGAAGAATGGGAAATACGGATCTGCATCGACTACCGTGATCTCAATACGGCCTGTCCCAAAGATGAATTCCCACTGCCGATCACCGATGTCATGATCGACAACACATGCGGATTCGAGAGGATGTCTTTCATGGACGGCTTCTCAGGGTACAATCAGATCAAGATGTATCCCGATGACGAGAAGCATACTTCTTTCCGAACGCCTTTGGGGGTATACTGCTACACTGTAATGCCCTTCGGATTGAAGAACGCCGGAGCAACCTACCAGCGGGCGATGAGCATGATCTTCCGCGACCATCTCCGAAAGACGGTGGAATGCTATGTTGACGACATTGCCGTCAAAAGCCGCAGCAAAGATGAACATCTTCGCGATCTGAGAACGATGTTCGACATAATGCGGGCTCATCAGTTGAAAATGAACCCGACAAAATCCTTTTAGGAGTATCCAGCGGCAAATTCCTTGGTTCATCATCACATCAAAAGAATCCATCTAGACCCAGACAAAGTCAAGCCATCCAGGACATGCATCCACAACGAACCTCAAAGAGCTCAGAGGCTTACAAGGCAGGTTAGCCTATATCAGAAGATTCATAGCAAATCTATCGGCCGTTGCCAACCATTTACCCGACTAATGAAGAAGGGTACTGCCTTCATATGGGATCGAGCTTGTCAGAAGCTTATGAAGACATTAAGAGGTATCTCACAAAACCTCCAGTCTTGGTGGCCCCTACATCAGGGAAACCATTCTTGCTTTATGTGAAAGCCCTGGATTATTCCCTCGGCGCCCTCCTCGCTCAGAAGGACGACAATGGCCATGAGCAGGCCATTTACTATCTGAGTAGAACTCTCATAGGAGCGGAATCTCGGTACAATCCTATTGAGAAAGAGTGTTTAGCTCTCGTCTTCGCTGTCCAGAAGACACGACATTATTTGGTTGGCCAAACCATACATGTCATCTCCAGGGTAAACCCTTTACGTCTTCTCATGACGAAGCCAGGGTCGTTGAACTCAAGGTTGGCTAAATGGGCACTGCTATTGTCCCAATACGACATAACCTTTACCCCTCAAAAGGCGGTTAAAGGTCAGCCCTTGCAGAGTTCTTGGCTGCGCATCCAGTCCCGGAACATTCAAAGCTTCACGAAGACATCCCTGATGAGGTCTTCGAATCTAATGCTACCTCAGTAGAGGAAGTATGGCAGATGTTCTTCTTCGACGGAGCATCGCGGATGGGCCCCAAAGGAAAGATTATTGCCGGAGTGGGGGTTGTGTTCATCTCCCCACAGGATCATATCCTTCCCAGAGCGTTCTCCTTGACAGAGTCATGCTCTAATAATGTAGCGGAATACAATGCTCTGCTCATTGGTCTCCAGCTCGCCCACGGAATGGGGTACGCTATCTTGAAACTTATGGCGATTCAAAACTGATCATTAGCCAGGTAAAAGGTGAATATGAAGTCCGCCATGAGGACTTGGTGCCTTACTATCATACAGCCATCGAACTCGCTAGCCTATTTGAAGGCTTTTACATCGGGCATGTGTCCCGATCTCAAATACCAAGGCGGATGCTCTCGCTGCATTAGCGACGACGCTAGCCTTACCGGCCGATACCGAGTATCACCTCACAGTCGCAACCACGGCATCTCGTATGCTCCAAGCATATGCTAAGGATCCAAGAGGTCCATAATATCTCCGTGGATCTTGAGCCGAGGGATTGGCGCTTCCCCCTCATTGACTACGCTCTGCACGGTCTGCTTCCAGACGATCCCAAAGAAGCGGCGTCCATCAGACGAAGGTCGCTCCGTTTCTACTATGATCCCACTTTGAAGACACTCTACCGTCGTTCATATGACTGTGTCCTCCTCCGTTGCCTTTCCCATTCAGAGGCACAGGAAGTGCTTAAAGAAGCACATAATGGCATTTGCGGAGCTCACCAGCCGGGTCCAAAGCTTAAAGACAGGCTGCACAGACTTGGGTACTACTGCCGACCATGATAGCCGATGCCACCCAATATGCACGAAGGTGTAAGGCGTGCCAAGTCCATGCAGACTTCATACACCAACCTTCGGAGTTGCTCCACCCTACTGTTGCTTCATGGCCATTTGAAGCATGGGGAACTGATGTCGTAGGGCCAATTAGCCCCTCTTCGGCAAGAGGTCACCGGTTTATCCTGGCAATAACCGATTACTTCTCGAAATGGGCAGAGGCCATACCATTGGCCGAAGTCAAAACCTCCCATCTGGTTAGCTTCATCAAACACCAGTCATCCATCGATTTGGTGTACCCAGACGGATCATCCATGACAATGGTCCCCAGTTCGTAAGCCAAGGGTTCTATCGGTTCTGCGATAAATACCGAATTCAGAATGTGGCTTCAACTGCCTACAATCCTGCCGCCAACGGCTTGGCAGAGGCATTCAACAAGACAATCATCAAGCTGCTCAAGAAGTTTGTCTCCTCGAATAAGCGAGATTGGGACGAAAAGCTCGTGAATGCCTTTGGGCCTACCGGACTACGGTTCGGACACCCGACAGGCAATACGCCTTTCTCCCTGGTATATGGGTGCGAAGCGGTCATCCCATTGGAAATCCAGGTGCCATCATTGCGAGTAGCCCTGACTACTAAATGACATCAGAAGATAATGATCGCCTGCGTCTTCAAGAGCTCGAAGCCCTAGACGAGAAGCGGCTACAAGCTCAACAACACATCGAGCTATATCAGGCTCGGATGTCAAAAGCCTTCAATAAAAAGGTCAAGCAGAGAATCTTCCATAAAGGAGACCTGGTCTTAGCCGTCAGACGACCGATGATTATGACGCACAAGACCAAAGGCAAATTTCAGCCTAAATGGGAAGGACCGTTTGTAATAGAGACAGTCTATTCAAACGGGGCATACCGCCTTATGAATGCAGGTGGCGACCTACTCATGATGCCGATCAATGGCAAATTCTTAAAGAAGTACTATCCTTAATCAAGGATCTTGCTCTCGATCAAGTTAACATTACATCTCTGATCGAGATCCGCGCGTCCGGAATGCGCACAAAGAGAGCCTCTCTCTTTCTCCAAGCATATCAAACCTGTTGGTAGCTGGGGGTTTGCTTAAAATCCCAAGGGACCTGCTCCCATTTGATTCCCTCTCCAAAATCACCTACCAATTCTCATCCATAGAATGGTAGGACCACATATACTCCGCTGTTACGTTAACATTAAACCTATGATAGCAGTCCCCCTCATTTCTTCTCGTGAGAACGAGATCTCCAAAGTCACTTACCAATTCTCATCCATAGAATGGTAGGACCACATATATCCCACTGTTATGTTAACATTAAACCTATGACAGTGGTTCCCTCGTGCAAACGAGACCTCTTCACCTATCATGAAGCTTGGTGGCTTCTCAACCAGTTTACGTCATTGCGACCTCTGAACTGGCAGATAGCCAAGTTTCATCTATCATTGAGCCTAGTGGCGTCTCAATTGGTTATGTCATTACGACCTCTGAACCAGCAGACAGCTAAGTCTCAATCCCGAGCCCTGTTGACATTTACAAAAGACAGGTCTCGATACTCGTTGACATTTACAAAAGACGAGTATCACCTATTGATTGAAGCTTGGTAGCTTCTCAACCAGTTACGTCATTGCGACCTCTGAACTGGCGATAGCCAAGTTTCATCTATCATTGAGCTTAGTGGCGTCTCAATTGGTTATGTCATTGCGACCTCTGAACCAGCAGACAGCTAAGTCTCAATCCCGAGCCCTGTTGACATTTACAAAGACAGGTCTCGATACTCGTTGACATTTACAAAAGACGAGTATCACCTATTGATTGAAGCTTGGTAGCTTCTCAACCAGTTACGTCATTGCGACCTCTGAACTGGCAGATAGCCAAGTTTCATCTACCATTGAGCTTAGTGGCGTCTCAATTGGTTACGTCATTGCGACCTCTGAACCAGCAGACAGCTAAGTCTCAATCCCGAGCCCTGTTGACATTTACAAAAGACAGGTCTCGATACTCGTTGACATTTACAAAAGACGAGTATCACCTATCATGAAGCTTGGTGGCTTCTCAACCAGTTACGTCATTGCGACCTCTGAACTGGCAGATAGCCAAGTTTCATCTATCATTGAGCTTAGTGGCGTCTCAATTGGTTATGTCATTGCGACCTCTGAACCAGCAGACAGCTAAGTCTCAATCCCGAGCCCTGTTGACATTTACAAAAGACAGGTCTCGATACTCGTTGACATTTACAAAAGACGAGTATCACCTATTGATTGAAGCTTGGTAGCTTCTCAACCAGTTACGTCATTGCGACCTCTGAACTGGCAGATAGCCAAGTTTCATCTACCATTGAGCTTAGTGGCGTCTCAATTGGTTACGTCATTGCGACCTCTGAATCAGCAGACAGCTAAGTCTCAATCCCGAGCCCTGTTGACATTTACAAAAGACAGGTCTCGATACTCGTTGACATTTACAAAAGACGAGTATCACCTATCATGAAGCTTGGTGGCTTCTCACCAGTTACGTCATTGCGACCTCTGAACTGGCAGATAGCCAAGTTTCATCTATCATTGAGCTTAGTGGCGTCTCAATTGGTTACGTCATTGCGACCTCTGAACCAGCAGACAGCTAAGTCTCAATCCCGAGCCCTGTTGACATTTACGAAGACAGGTCTCGATACTCGTTGACATTTACAAAAGACGAGTATCACCTATTGATTGAAGCTTGGTGGCTTCTCAACCAGTTACGTCATTGCGACCTCTGAACTGACAGATAGCCAAGCCTCATCTATCATTGAGCTTAGTGGCGTCTCATTGGTTATGTCATTGCCACCTCTGAACCAGCTGACAGCTAAGTCTCAATCTCGATGCTTGCTGACATTTACAAAAGGCAAGTATCTCCCTTCCTTTAAGCCCCGCAAAGGGCTACCTCGAGACTGGCAACGTCCCATTCGGTTATGTTACTGCAACCTCTGAACCAACAGACAGTCATGTCTCATTATCTAAACAGCAGACGATAAAAGAAAATTTTTCTATTAAATCCAAAAAGATGGGATACATGGAGGAGCCTATAGGCGTACATGATAATGATCGATTCGATCTCCGAGCGAAGCTAGCCGCGTCCTCCTGTCATCTTCAGCCTGGGCCAGCGCCTGTGATCTTAGCTCCGCCTCATCGAAGTCCACCGCCTGAGCCAGACGAGCCTCGGTCTCCGCCAAAGTCGCCCTCTGTGATGACTTCCGCTCCGCCAGTTCCTCACTTCGAGCCCTGAGCTGCTTAAGCCGCGCAGACTCTTCATGACGCATCTGTGTAGCCTTCGACAAGAGGAGATTTGCCTTTCGGATCATCTCTTCAGCCCTCTTAATCTTATCTTCAGCGTCAAGAAGAGCACTGTTGGAAGCATCAATTGCACTCCCAACCTCTGCTTCCTCTGCCTCCAAGGACCTCAAGTCAGAGGAGATAGCCTCAACAGCCTCTTGAGCAGCGAGCTGAGCGCTCCTCGCGCTTCTGGGCGACAAGACGTGCGAGCCGTTCATCAGCCAAAGACGCTGCGTCGGAACGATGGAAATGGCGCCATTCCTCCACGTCCTTCTCAAGGTCATCTACCAGGAGCTCCAGAGCAGTAGCTTGATGGTACCCCTCAAAGTCCCGAATACACTCAATGCCACGGGAGAGGACCATCTTCAGCTTCGAAAATGGCACAGGCGAGCCCTTCAAGACTAGACCGATAGTCTGCTCCAAACTGTTATAGAAGCTGTCGACCAGATTACCGATAAAGTCATTCTCAGCTTCATCAACCCTTGAGACAACCTCGGAGTAATCTACCAACCCAGTCGACACCGCCACAGAAGAAGAAGCGGGAACATCGACAGCAGCAGGGCAAGCCAAAGGTGACCTCGGCGGAGTCCTCAGCGACACCAGCACGCCAGCCACCGCGGAGGTAGGACTGGCAACCACCTCCTGAGCAGCAGGCTCAACTACCAGCGTCGGGGAGGTAGGGCTCACAATCACCCTCAGTGCCGTATTCGGCAAAACAGTCTGCACCTCACTCGTTGATGTGACTGGAAGTGAGGGTACCTCCGGGACTGCCGCCTCTTCAACCTCAGGGCCCTCCGCTGATTTGGGCTGATAAAAAGGCAGGTCGCCATACAGCGCGTCTAACACAGCTGCGTCTGCCCGGTCGAAGCGCTCATATCGCCCTTTGACCCTTCAGAAAACCCTCCGCTTCTTTCGAAGCTGATGCACCTTGGGGACGAATACCTGCAACAAAACCGAGGTCAAAAAGGAGATGCAACAAATAGGCGAGGACCAAGAGATCTTAGTCTTACCGAAGGCCGATGTCACCTCGTCAGCCGCATCGGAATCCAGGGGTCCCATCGGAAAGTTCTTACCAGACTCAACGCGGATAGCCGGCCCACTCGCCGATTCCTCCGCAGACCACCCTGCAGAGCTGGATGCCATAGGACTTCCTCTAGAAGTCCCAGCGCCCGAAGGGCCAATATCGGCCGCATGACCTCCAGACTCCTCCGAGCGAGCAAAGGAACCAGCTGCACTTCCATAAGTGAACAGGGGATCGTAGTGCTCCCCTTGCTCTCCAACTGCCTCAGCTCCTGCAACAAAAAGCAAATGATGAGTTATGTAAGCGCGCTAAAGGCATATTAGATGGGACCAATCTTACCAGTAGTCGGTTCAGCAACCGACGACTCAGCCACTAATAGAGCAGCAGAAGGAGGCGCCGTAGGGAGTTCGCCCTCCACCACAATGGTAGGAGTTTGGCGACGGGGCTTCTTCGCCGACGACTTCCTACGGGATCCACTCCCACGCTTCCTTTTGAAGTGGACCTCAGAGTCCTCTTCCTCCACTTCTTCCACATGCTGTGGGGGAGCTGTCCCCATTACACCAGACCCGGCTTCATGAGCACCAGCCTTGTGGGCATCAGCCCTTGTCTCTGCCTCGAAGCGAGGGCTCCCCGCATCAGAAGCCTCGCTGTCATCTACAGCGATGAACTCCTCTATGCCAGGAACACGGACTCGTTTGCCCTCCTTCTTATCCAAAGCCTTCTGCCTCATCCGATGAGAAATCAACTTCACACCAGAACTATTGGCATTGAATTCAGGAGGCGTGGAATTCGAAGCTGCATACCATTGGCAGAAACACAGGGTCGTCCATAGGCCGGGATCCCTCAACGGCGTGCGTAGCCACGCTCCAGTGTCATCCGCGGTAAGAACCGCCAAGCACGAGCCCCATCAATAAGGCTCCCCAGGAAAGCCAGGTCCGGATTCGGGTTGCCCACATACAACTGGTCATACCCAAATTGGCGGGCGAACCGGCTCGGGATGTAGGGCTCCATGTAGCAGGTATCCCCACTCCGGTACAGCAGATGTGAGGCCGGATACAGACCAGCCACTCGAAAATACCCCGACTCATGGGGGACCGACCTGATTCCACATCACGGAATTCCTCGTTGTATCCCGCACCCCGCAGGCGAGGAAAACAGCGGAACAGGCTGTAAACGTCATAACGACGCACTAACTTACGGGCCTCGGCCACATAAGTTTTCTGCCACAAACAGCCTTCAAAACGACGGAGAAGCGCCGTTTGAAACACCCTGCGGAGGGTCCTCCCCAGCTCCAATTAAAGTAGGGCGTGCAAGGCGAACCACGCCATCAAGTAGGTGTACGGTAACCTACCCTAGGATTGGGTCCGTCACGAGGCAGGACGGCACCCTTCCCTCGCCTTGACGCCATTGGCCTGCAGAAAGCCTCCGTCAGTACACGAAGCCCCTCTGGATACAACACACCATGGCCGGGAGAAGACCCAGACGGTGGCCATGGACCAAGCGGACAGCAGGCAGCAGCACATTCGGGTGGACAATGTCACCCGAAGAAGAAGGCACGACACACTTCTTTAACCAGATGGTTAAGAATCCGGCCAGCAACGCCTTGCGAGACATAGGCCAACGGGCCTGATGGTGAAAGCTCCGAAGAACATCACCCTTCTCGAAAGGACCATCATCTTCTGTCACGACGATGTCCTTTTCAGCATGCACCTCCATCCTTGCCAGATGTCCTCTTCAGCAACTCCGCAATGAGCTGCCTCGGGCGCACTAGTCTTATCCGGGAACAAGTAGTTCCCCCAGCTCTTTAAGCTCTTCGAGCTACCCTTACCACCAGTGTGGATGCTGGAACAAATGTGCAGGTGGCACATCAATTCCCGATATGTCTCAAGCAAAGCAGGCTCTTGCTTCTCCAAGAGAGCCAGCTCCGCCTCACACGGAAAATACTCTTCATATGGAAGAGACCCGAAGGGCAAAGCAGAGATCTCTCGCATCTCATGCAGGGCCATGCCCAATTCACCAACCGGGGTGAAGAAAGTCCCCGAGGCTGGGCAGTACAACTCAAGAATGGCGTAGAAGCACGCCACCTTCATCTCGATGCCGTAGCAGGTCGCCCTGACGGCCTCATAGAGGTTCAACCTCTCTAATTCCCCTCAAAATGATTGAAGATATAATTGGTCAACTCCGCCCACCATGACCTAGGGGGTGGACCCAACCAGGAGCCCTGATATCTGTGGCGGGGTAGTTCCCGTCAGCCTCGCAGAACTGAGTACCGAAGGTCGGCGCCGCAGCTGGATTCTCTCCTACTGGAAGGTCCCGCGACACCTTCCAGGGTAT